>PVLA01005164.1:5945-154645 GCA_004027455.1 Hydrochoerus hydrochaeris | reverse complement strand
GTTACATTTTAGAAGGAGATAACAGGGAAACCTGGGCACAGAACTGTCATGAGAAATGGGGATGGGAAAGATTCATGACCCGTATAAATAGTAGGACCAAAGTTAAAAGGAGACAAATAAAAAGGGTGAGAGGAAAGAAAAGAAAAACTGAGAATAAATAAGACACAGGAGAACGAAGTCAGGCAGAGAGATGGATAAAAGTTGGCAGGATATAAAGGAACGGGGGAGAATTCCCTCACCCTCCATAAACTGTGTGGGGAGAAGAAAAGAGAGGGCAGGAAGACACACACGCGGACATGCACATAAAGGAAACGGATAATAGGCTGGATGTGGTGGCTCATGTCTGTAATCCTAGCGCTTGGGAGGCTGGGGCAGGAGGATTGCTGCAAGTTCAAGGTCAGCCTGGACTACAAAGTGAGTGCAAGGCCAGCCTGAACTGAACAGCGAAACCCTGTCTCAAAAAGACCAGAGAAAGAAGGAAGAAATAAAAGTGTGGGGGAAATATACATAGGAAGAAAACAGCAAGTTTTTTTAATTTTAAAGAATAAAATAATCAAAAAATGAAAAAGTAATACAGTCAAATAAAGAATAATAAAGTTATAGTTATGGGTGCAAGACTCTTTTCCTCAGCCTAGGATTGAGGTGCAGAGCTCAGGCTAGGATGTGCCCCTGTTCACACAGGCGGTCTAAGTGCTGAGTGGCGAGATCTGCTTCCAGTGACAGCATGGCACCCGTGTGAGCATCCAGTCCTCCGTAACTCCAGTAGAAACTGGCCTCTGAGCACAGCAGTCTAGTCTGTGCTCGCCATCCCCTGCCTCTCAGCAGGACTCTTCCCAGTCTGCTTTCTACCTGCTGGCAGCCTCCCGTGACTGTCTCCCCTCATCCACTCGGGGAGCTCAGCAGTGTGAGGCAGCCTCGGGGCTACTGCAGGCTACAAGTTCAAACACAGCCCTTCTCTACAGTGGCATCCCCTAGCTCTTGCTCCTGGGTTGTAGATGTGGATGCTTATACCGAGGTCACTCACCAGCTGTTGACTATGAAAGGCTGCTCTGGAAGCAGTGTCCCGTGTTTTCCTTGCTCGTCCCCATGCAGGTGATTCTTTCAGTCCTGAAGCAGTTCTGCAGTTTTCTATGTTAGCTTCACTTTGCCTTCCAGCTGGCAGCTAGCCAGCCCTGTCAGTGACAGTGTGGTCTCCCCTCCACGGTGTGATCCATTTCTTTTGTATTACTTAATCCTATTTTCTTCTCCTCCATCAGTTGCCTCATTCCCTCATTCCCAGGTAATCTCCACTCACTTCAGTTCCTCTCCAAGGAATTGTTTTTTGGACGCTCTACACTTTGTCCTGGAGAAGCTGAGTTGCTGCCCACTGCTCCACTATTTTTTGAAATGTTATGTGACACATGACTGTATGAATTGGTACATGTGCTAAAATGTCACAGAATTATAAACAAAGATACACAAAAAAAAAGTGCGTTCAAAGACTAATAAAACTCAGATGATATCTGAGATCTAGATAATTATGTCAGTCATTTTCCAGAATTTTGTTTGCCCTAATATAAAGTTGCTAATGCCTAAAGCCAAATATTGTAGACCATGTTTTTCTTTAGTTGCAGCCACCCAGCACTTAAAGTATAGGGAAAAGTTCACTCAAGGGAAAGCCTTATAAGCATTTATCTCAACCCAGTATGATCCTTTTCTTCTAATGATCCGATCCCCTACAGTTTGTGCCTGCTTTGGTCACTTAACAATGTCTTCAGTTGTTTTTTATGTTTTGGCCAGAATTTATAATTGTTATTTGTGCTCAAATTAGTCCAATACAAAAGATACCATCATTATTAACCCAGAGCTCAACTAACTCTATTATGAATATAAAAATGTATGAACTTTTTCAATAAAAATCTTAAAGTAGAATATTAAATAACATAAATATAACCTTATGCAATGCATAGGATGAATATTAAGTAAAAGAATTAAATAACTGAAAATGTGAAAAATGAAAATTTTTAGATAAGAAAGTACAGCTTAGAAACAATCTTTAAAAGACACATAAAGGCAATAAAGGAAAGGCAAAAAATGTAATTATGTATTACTTAAGCAGCAAGTTGACTCAAATAGAAATTGCTACAAATGACTTGATCTGTAAACTCCGACCTTTGTTGGAAATACATTTGGCCTTAAAAGTTGCATTTTCTTTCTTTTCCTAGCATTTTTGGCTTTTATCATTTTGTGGAAAGTAAAATGACAATCCAACCTCCTTTCTGCTTTGATGTTTTCTTCTCGTTTGTTTTTAGTTGTTTGTATAATTGGCCTTAAATGAGGAGAGAGTGAAGAGACTAGACCTATCTCTGGAAAATATCATCACCCCATTCCCTGGAAGCCACCACCTGCAGCACTAGATTTGACTAGATCTGTTTTGGGAACTCATTATGAACAAGGAAGTCTCCCAGGTAGGAATTAAAGATATTTTTAAATAGTTTTGTCTCTGTGAAAATACAGAGGGAAAATGACTAGCTATTGGGTATTCTTTTTTATGGAAATATGTGTTTGGTCTGGAAAGCTTCAAGGTTATTATGAAACAAGTACTTAAATATTCTTAAGTGAATGTGTTATCTATATCTTACAGTGAAACTCTTAAGTCCTTACTGCATTAAAAATGGCAGCAGAAAACTACACTAACCAATCCCAAGGTGTATTTCATGTATCTTTAACATATATCTAGTTATTAATTCTCAATAGGCATAGTGTCCATTTGGGAAATTTTACACTATTGCTGTTTTCTTAGAATTCATGAAGTAACTAATAAAACCACTGTATCCACAAATAGGATGATAGCAATAGCAACCTGTGGGTAATAAAACAATGTGTGCCAAGCCAAGACCATAGATGAAGAGTTGAAGAGTAATCAGAAACTGTAAAGCAGTGAGGGGAAGACTTCTCAGAACAACATTTTTAAATTAACAGATTTCTAATTGAATTGTAAGAGTCAGATAAAAATCACAAACTTTAATAAACTTTAATTCCCCTTTCCCTTTTTTTTACAGTGTTAGGGATTGAATCTAGGTTCTTAACATGGTAAGCAACTACTCTACCATGGTGCTACATCCCCAGCCCTTTAAATTTTTTTTTTTTTTGAGATAAGGTTCTTTTAAGTTAATGCCAGCCAGCTTCAAATTTGAGGTCATCCTGCCTTAGACACCCAATAACTCAGATCATAGGCATGTGCTGCCATGTCCAGCTAAGCATGTAATGTTAGAGTTATGTTCTGAACACATTTGTATGGCCATTATGAGGGTTAAGAGGTAGAACAGTAATAACACCTATAGATTCTTCATCCCCTCTGTCCTGGTTGCACATTTGCTTTTTGAAGGAAGATGTGACAGTCAGTATGAAGAGTAATAGCTGTCAGTTTAGAGGATGGGGATCAGCAATCATGACAGGGAGAGGTAGTAAACTTCAGCTGACAAGCATTGCCTGTGTTTGCAGTAACAGTGAGTATAGGACTGGGGATTTCAGCAGCACAAGTGGCTGCCTGACAAGTGTAAGGTCATGAGTTCAATCCTCAGTACCAAAAAAAAAAAAAAAGTAAACAGTGAGCTTGGGAGGTAAAAGCAGTGCTATCAAGAGAGGTTTTTTAAAAATGTATTTATTTATTTAGAAACAGCCTTGCAGTGTAGTTCAGGCTGGCTCACTATATAGCCCAGGATGAACTTGCAGCAGTCCTCCTGCCTCAGCCTCCCCAGTGCTGGGATTACAGGTGTGTGTCACCATGCCCATCAAAAGAGTTTTAAAGCAAGGACAAGGAGTACAAAATTATATCAGAAGAGTCTCAGTCCCAAAATTATATCAAAAGAGCCAAGTCCCTGTGTCCAACCTACAGCACTGCCAAAAAAAAAAAAAAAAAGAGGAAAGGAAACAGTCTTTAGCAAGAGAATGTTGGTGGCTTGACTGTACAAAAGACCAGGGAGAGGAAAATAAAATTATCTACGGACTGAGCACTAGCTTGTTTCTTGTTCTTCATTAATTGCTTTTTAAACAACTCTGAGAAAGTCATATTTTGTTCCTCATAATGAAAATTTTTTTCTTCTACATTACCCTGACATTGATTAAAAATAATATCAGATTTACCAACTAGTTTGCAAGGTTGGGACACTGAACACCTGTCCATTGTCCAGTTTTACTCCTTGTAAATGTTTTGTTACATTTGCTCTATCTTGTGTTCAGTACTCTCTTCTTCCTCCATCATTATGATAATAATGAACCATTTGAAAGTAAGTTATAGACAGTCATAATCTATCACTCCAAAATATCCAATAATCGAATTCATGAAACATTTTTATTACTGTTACCTAATGTTTAGTCCATAGTGAAATTTTACTAGTTGTCTGATCCAGGATCACATATTGCAGTTATCACATTTGTTTTTCTCTTATAACCTGGAGTAGTAGTTTATCAGCTTTTCTTTGTCTTTCGTAATAGTGCCTTCTGTGAAAATGACATTGTGGAATAGTATGGGCCAGTTTGGTTCAGTGGTCCTTCATCCAGGCCTTATCTGTTTGTACTGTGTTTTTTTTCTAAAGAGATCATGATATATAACCTTGTAGATCCATGAAATTGTTACTGAGAATTTTATGTGGTGAAAGAAAGCCTATAAAGATTGTTTTCAGGAGATGGTCTGTTGAAACATGACGGCTCCAAAAAAAGACTCATAAAGATAATTCAAGTGTTTTTGAGAAGGCAGTACACACACACATAGAGAGACACACACAAATATGTATATGTAACTTTAGAACCCAAAATATAAAGCAAAAATAAGCATTTCCAAAGGCAGAACTTTTTCCTTTTGATACTACACTTGATCTTAGCCAAAAAGCTAAGATGCAATAGAACTTTTCCTTTTGATGGAACACTGCATTTACATTTTAAGGTGAAATATATCTTACAAAGAATAATTGATTGTATAGTATAATGTACCATAGAAGAAAAATCAGAGTTAGGTATATAATAGGCTATTTTCATATGATTTTAAGTAAAAATTGAAATGATCATGTTTATATGTTTAACTTTGTAAGTACTACCCATATTTTTAGATGTGGATAATTGAATGTCTGATTTTCTGGAAGATTCCAATTGGATCTATTGGAAAATGATTTTGATGAGGAGGCAAAAATAGAAAATTGAGACTGTTGCTGACTTCTTTATGTAATAGTTATGTGACTAGAGATTAGTTGCATAACTTAAAGTATGTTGAGATTCTGAAACCAAAGTACCTAAGATCAGTTTCTGCTTCTGTCACATAAGATGTTGGGCAAATTTAGTAACCTCTGCTTGCTTCAGGTTTCCTCTCTTTAAAATGCTGCCTTCCTTGTTTTATGAATAAATAAGGTTTATGAGTAAATTAATGTATATATAAATATAATTTATAATAGTATATAAATATAATATATTATACATCAGCATTCAAAGGAGATCCTGCCATTTTGCCACAGCATAGATGACCCTAGAGGACATTATCCTAAGTGACATAACCCAGACAGAAAGAAACATATGGTGCTTTACTTATATGTAGAATCTGAAAGTAAAAAATGCAAATACTGTACAAAGATAGAGAACAAATAGAATGATAAGGACAGTGGCAGAGAACGGAGAGATATAGACCAAAAAATACAAAATATCAAATACATAAGATAAATAAGTCTAATACACAACATGAAGATTATAGTTAATAATAGTGTATTGTGTTCAGGAATTTTGATAAATTAAAGAGTGGATACTAGTTGCTGTTGTCACAGTAGGAAAATGGATACCTGTGTAAGATGATGGAAATGTTAATTTGCTTCACTATAATAATTATATATGTGTATTTATACATATATAGATGGGATTATAACAGCATGTTGGATACCTTAAATATATAAATAAAACTTTATTTCTTTAAAAAAAGAGGACCTTAATAGGCTTAAACTTCAAAGAAGATATACAGATCACCAGTAAATGCTTGAAAAGTTGCTCATTGCCACTAGCAAAAGGAAATGTAAAAACTATAACAAGAAACCATTTCACACTTACTAGGATGACTGTAATTTTTTATAAAGGAGAAAAATAACTTTTTGTCAAGGATATAGAAGAGTGGAATCCTCATGTATTATTGGTGGCTATTTATGACGGTGTAGCCACTGTGGAAAACACTTAGTTCCTACAATACTAGTCACCACATAATCTTGTAGTTCTAATCCCTAGGTCAGTAGTGAAGAACTGATGGCACACACGCTGCAGCAGACTGTTTATTACCATTGAAAGCTCTAAAAGGTTTGACATCCCTGCCCTAAGTATAAACTCAAAAGAATGAAAACATATTCACAAAAATTTGTAAGTTGATGTTCATAGCAGTATTATTGACAATACCCAAGGAGTGGAAACAACTTAAATGTTCATGAACTGATGAATAAATAAACAAAATATGGTATAGCCAAACAGCTGAATATTATTCATCCATGAAATGGGCAGCAAATATCCTAAAGTTCCCATCTTTTCTTATCACATGAGAAAGAGTTTGGTGGTCATTGAAATGAAAAGATAAATTGTAAACTTCCTGTATAGACCCTAGTATCTGAAGACACAGTTTGAGAAACATTTCTTTATGGAAAATACCTAGTGCAGGAGCTCTCCATTTATTATGATTTTTCTTCTTCATGCAACTCACCAGTTTGGGGAGATGTAGTTCTCAGAGTGTCCCTCTTACCATGTATGTGTTTGTGCTAATAGCCTCCTACAGGGTTTTAAGCATATTATTAGAGTTGTTTATTAAGTATACTGGTACTGATTTTTCTTTTCTTTTCTTTTTTTTTTTTTTGGTACCAGGGATTGAACTTATGACCTTGCACGCTTGCCAGGCAGGCACCTGTGACACTGAACTAACTTTTTGGCCTAGTACTGATTTTTCAATATCAATTCTCAGCTAAATTTGAAAGATGGGTAACAGATTTCTTATGTAGAACTTTTTAACTCAACTGAATTAAAAAGCACTGTTCTGTTTCAAATCAACAGGATTTTTACTTAGAAACCTTACCTCTTTTAAAAGATGATATGCAAATTAGTTTCCTGAAGCCAACATTTCTTTTGTTAATAACCCCTTTTTTAGTACCCTAACTGCCAGATATAAAGCCATTCCACATAATGCAACAGCTCTAATAGGTTGGTCTCATCAGAGGTTTTGCATTGCACTATTTGTTTATTGTGTTTTGCAAAAAGAAAGTAGTTAATACAGGAATCATACCATCAGCAAATTCTTGATGACTTTCCATAACTCTTTGACCATTGGCTTATTTTGGTAGGCTAGCATGTCTGGCTGCAGTTGAATTGTGTCTGCTGTTTCCTCAGCCCCAGAATCTCAGATAAATTTAGCAAATGTGAAATTCCAGCTAATAGTACTTGGGTAGCGTAGCATAGGAGTCTTATTTTAGACCCAAGTTTATTTGTTGCTCAGAATTATCAAATCTGTGATATTGAATTATTTTGGTAATATAACTGCAACCTGGCTTTGTGACTGTATAGTACTGAGAAATATTTCAGGCTGTTTCTCTAAAATAGAGCTCCTTTTCAGAATTAAAAGATATAATCTTCATTTCTAGACCAAGAAGGACACTCTGGTTTCTCTTCAGATTGTATAAATCTTTTTGCCTTTTTTCTAGACCAGTAAGGTAGTTTTGTTTTATTTCTGTGAAAAGTAGGAGAACAAGAATTTCAAAAAAAGCTCATGTTTCTCAATTATAGGAAAGTCCAGCTTAAACTACATAGTGAGGCTCTGAAGAGAGAGAAGGAGAGGGGGAGAGGGGAGGAGAGGAAATGAACATAGCTAAAGATAGCTTAATCACCTACTTATTTAACTTATATATCTTTTAGGCATTATGTTACTAGATATTACACATAAAGTAAAATGATTTAATAACTGCCTCTGAGTTCAAATCTAAAAAAGGAGACAAAGTAATTACAACTTAGAGCATATTGCAATAAGAAAGATATACCTGGGAATATTTTCAAGAATGAGTAGACTTCCTGATGAATATGTCATAATTTCATCAGAGGCAGAGAAGATGGGCAGCTTTACAAGAAGTGGCACTTGACCATGAAATAAGAGTTGTTAGCAAACTCTGCTTTTGAATTTGGGCAAATTGAAGTCATGTCTTTACTCTTTTTTGTTTCTTATATCCGTCTGACTGTTCTCCTTTGTAGAAAAGTTTAGATTTGACACTTCATTATTTATTGCATAATTCTATTTTATGTTAACTAAAAATTTATAGGGTTTTTTTGTATGTGAAAATAAAGTTAAAAGGTACCTTTAATTTTTGTGATGTTTTGTTAACCTTACTTATATTTCTGTTAATTTTCATAGAAAAGATAGTTTCTTATTACAGTAATGTATCACTTAGCTGATTGTTCTTATTTTGTGTTTGGATTTCAGAGTGGATGCTAACAAGACCATAGTCAGGTTTGTTTTGTTTTGTTTGTCAGTACTGAGAATTCAATCCAGGGCCTTCACTGAGCTACATTCCCAGCCTGTTTTTACTTTATATTTTGAGGCAGGGTCTTGTTAAGGTGCCCAAGCCAGACTCCCAACTTGCCATCCTCCTTCCTCAGCCTCCAGAGTGCTGGAAGCAGGCATATACCACTGTTGCACATGTGTTATATCTATTCACTACTCTCTCATTCCCCAGTCTAGCCACACACTCACCTCTTCCATGTTTGTCATATGCGTTCCCATGCCAGGACCACCTTTCCTCATATGGCATTCTCATGGCTCTCCCTCATCTCCTTCAAGATTTCCTCACGTCTCATTTTTTCAGAGACCATTCTTGATTGCCTTACTTGCTACCTCATTACTGATGTTTTGCCTTACTTTTCTCCCTAGCACTTATACCTCCTAATATAATTTACCTTTTTAAATCACTTCTCTTTCCCCTAAGATCAAGTATATAATTTACTTATTAATTTCATTTATTGTTTGTTTCTCTTACAATAGATTGAAACTCTGTGATAGTGGTGGTGAATTTATGGTACACATAGCACAGTGAGCTGTTTGTATCATTGAAAGTTCTAAAAGATTAACCATCACTGCTCTATGAGGATAGTAAATTTTATTCACAACTGTATCCCCAAGATCTAGAATAGAAGGTGGCATATGGAAGGAGTTCAATAAATATTGCTATCTTCAGTTGGGCTATTCCCCAAACTGAGATCAGTTTAAAGTGGGGGTTTTTTTTTGGCCTAATGTTTACCTTTTTCAGAAGCATTGTCTATTAGCAAGCATCCTATTTTTCAAGTCTTTTGAGATTGAAACTAAAAGTAACATATGTGTATGTGTGTTTGTATAAGCAGATTATATATCACGTAATTTGTTATATAGAATATATATGTATTATAACACATAACATATATAATATGTAAATACTTACTGAACAGGCATTTAGCCATTGATTCATCAAGTTCTATAATAGACTCACCCAAGAGCTGATGCAAACTGTGTATCATGTTAAGGAAGTTAGACGACCTTGGGAATAGTGAGCATTTAGTAAAGGACTGACATGATCAGACATATATTTGGTGATTCTGCAGTAGATGGATGTAGGAAAGCAAGACTGGAAACTTGGAAACCATTTGGGAAACTGTTTTAGTAGTCCAACAAGAGATGATGAGAATCTGAACTCACCATCTTGGTAAAGGAGAATGTTAGGAATGAATGTATTTAGGAAATAAAAATTGACAAATCTTGGTGTTTGCTTCTGTGGGGGCTTCTAAGAGAAGAGGCTAGAATGACCTATGGCACCAATTGAGACAAAAACTATCTGAGAAGGAAGTATGTTTAAAGACAAATTATAAGGCCGGGCATGGTGGCTCACACCTGTAATCCCAGCACTCGGGAGGCTGAGGTAGGAGGATCGTTGCAAGTTCAAGACCAGCCTGGGCTATAAAAGTGAGCTCATGGCCAGCCTGAACTGCATAGAGAGACCCCGTCTCAAAAAGGCAAAAAAAAAAAAAAAAAAGATAGGTTATATACTTTGCCCAAGGACAGGTAGGAACATTAGTGGTTAAACCAAGACTTGAACAAGGTCTTTCTACTGCAAAAGCCATACTTTTTATCTGCCATACTTCAGTAGGAGGATCCAATTGTTTCTCCATTAAGAAAGTGATATCTTGAAAATGCCATTTGAGTAGGAGTGTTTTTGCTTCTGTTTATAGGATAGATTAGAATGAGAATGGCTGAAATTGAGAAGAAAGATGAAAGGATCTTGTA
The DNA here is from genome assembly GCA_004027455.1 of Hydrochoerus hydrochaeris. Classification (NCBI taxonomy): domain Eukaryota; kingdom Metazoa; phylum Chordata; class Mammalia; order Rodentia; family Hydrochaeridae; genus Hydrochoerus; species Hydrochoerus hydrochaeris. Next base: position 144,357 of record PVLA01005164.1, on the reverse strand, counting down.
ATAATCTAGAATGTTTGGTTCCAAACTAGGATCATAACTATCTGAGACTGAGAGGGAAAATCTAAAATACCTTGTTAAAGGGGAATTGGCAGGACATGATACCAATTAGAAGTGAGAAGTAAAAGAGAAAGAAAAAAAAATAATTGCAAGATCACAGTCCTAGGTGTTAAAAACTTTTATAAGCAACTCTTTTAAAAAGGAAAAATTTGAAATGTGACTTTCTAATTACATGACATAGTTTCATGATTAAAATTTTGGGGAATTTATATAATGAGGATGTGACAGTCTTTGGTCTTTAGAGAAGGGCCTGAAACAGAGTAGGTTTTAGAGTTATTGAAAGGATTTACTCATTTTTTTACAGTTGTAATAAAAATATGATAGCTAAAGCCATGTGAGAGATAATCAAAGACTTCAGCATTCATTAAAATACACTTTCCCAGCATGGCAGCTAACATACTGTGCTGGGGTTGTTTAATAATTCAGAATTTAGAGAAAGGTTCAAAGTTTCCCCTTTTAACACGAGTTTGCCTTTGTTTTATGAAGGTGGATAGGGTAAGAGAATGTAGGTATATTGTTTGGCACTAATAAAACCCAAAAGGTAATGATGACTGCAAGGCCATGGATGATTCTGTTTTCTTAGCGATCACAAGGGAAGTGGCCAATGAGAGACAGATCAGATAGGGTCTTTAAGTGCGGTCACTAACTGGCATAGCAGGTGAGAGACCTGGCTGGGATGCAGGGGAATAACTGTGTTCTCTGGCATCTATACCAAGATCCTAACATAGACTAAACATTTGATCTTGGTAGCCTAACTACGTAAACACAAGGTTAGGGGTATGGAACTCAAAAGTGGAAGTACAATTCAAATTTCAAATCTAGTTTATTACTCTGATCATACATATAGTATTTAATTTCTGTCAATATAAAGTACTAAACCTTGTAGGTAAAGTTATTTTATGTCCTTTTGCAAAGTAGGGTCTGAGTAAAATTCCAAAAATAATTTCTGTGACTCTCATAATACTCATCTTTACATTTACAGGTAAAATGATTTTTTCTCTTTATAAAAATAAAAATTTACTTTTAATTATTCTAACAATATTTTAATCTGAATTTATCATAATAATTTCATAAGGGATTTAATTTTATTTTACAAATTTAGGAAATAGAAGTATAGGAAGTGAGTAGTTGATGACCCTTGTAGTTTTACATGGATGCCAATGCTTTTATTACAGTTGTAATCCTCTTTTTATTGACAGACCAATGTTTAGAAACTTCGGCTATATTTAGAAACATGAAGAGAGGAATTCCCCATCCCTTATTTGGCTGAAAAGGCTATAAGGTAGATTTCTTATTCTTACCCTTCCTTTTTAGGTGTGAAGTTTTTCAACATGAGTGGCCTTGGGGACAGTTCATCTGATCCTGCCAACCCAGACTCACATAAGAGAAAAGGATCGCCATGTGACACACTGGCATCAAGGTAGGAACACTTCTCTGAGTCTGTTTCTGGCAGAGTTCCTTATTATTTTCACTGCCACTTTGGAGCTTTTGGTTCATCTTCTCCAAGTTTAGTGGCTTTCCTAGGGCCCCTCATACTCTCCGCACTCTTTTCCTTCTCCCAGGCCTGCATACATGCTTTTCCCACAGTCAGCTTGCTTCTTCATTTCCTGTAATTAGTACTTAGGTGTCTGCTTAGTCATTACTTCCTTTACGGGAACCTTTTCTTCCTTCTGCAGCTCTGAGGTCAAATCTATCTCATTTGTCTAGATGTCTCAAATAGAGTTATGGCTCTGATCCATAATTGAAGGTTTTTACTAGTTTATGTGATTATTTCATGAATAATCTAGCTTAGATGCTAAATTGCTGTTTGGTAAGGTACCTTATCTGTTCTTGCTCATCATTGTATAACTAGTTCATAGCACAATATGTGGCTTATATTTAGTAAGGACACAGTAAATATTTGTCGAGTAATTAAATCTCTTGAACATTTTTAAATGCTATCTTGGGAACTAAGAATACATTATTATGTCAGGAATATTAAAAATGATTATTTGTGAAATTAGTATTTGGTATGTTGTGAGGAACGTGACCATTTGAAACAGACTGAAAGAAACTGATTGCTGCCAGGCGTGGTGGTACACGCCTGTAATCCCAGCATTTGGGAGGCTAAAGCAGGAGGGTCACTACGAGTTTGAAGCCTGCCCAGGCTATGTCATGAGTTGAAGGCCAGCCTGAAATGAATTACATAGCAAGACCCTGTCTCAAAAAAAAGGAAGGAAGGAAGGAAGGAAGGAAGGAAGGAAGGAAGGAAGGAAGGAAGGAAGAAAGGAAGAAAGGAAGAAAGGAAGAAAGGAAGAAAGGAGGGAGGGAGGGAGGGAAGGAAGGAAGGAAGGAAGGAAGGAAGGAAGGAAGGAAGGAAGGAAGGAAGGAAGGAAACAAACTTACTGCTGAGGAGAGCCTAACTTAAGTACAAATAAGTGAAATTATTGCCTTTTACATTTGATTTTTGAAGAAATGGATTAATATATAGAATAGTGTCAAATCCAGTCAGATTAAAAGATCAATTCCCACCTGAGAACAAGGAGTGGGAATTTTACTCTTATCTGTCTTTTAGCATCTAGAGCAACCTCCCTCAAACTCTGCACTAAATATTTTAAGCCTGTAATTTTTTGTCATGGTGGGCTGTCCTGTATGTTATAGGATATTGTTTTAGTACATTTTTTGTCTCCAGGACAAAATACCTTATACCTACAGCTTAAAGAGCTGTAGTTCTGGCCGGGGATTTAGCTCAGCAGCGTAAGTACCTGCTTGGCAAACTCGAGGTTGTGAGTTCAATCCCCGGCACCAAGAAAAAAAAAAAAAAAGATTTGTAATTCTACTCACAGTTTCAGTCCATGGTTAAGGGGCTCCCCTGCAGAAATATCATGGCAAAAAGGCATGGCACAGAAAAGTTGCTTAATTTGTAGCATCCAGGAAGCCAAGAGTAGGAGAAAGCCAGAAAGGAAAGCCCTGCCTTCTAAAAGCCCATTCTGCTATGTATTCATCCCTGTGTTAGCACATTGATGAGATACTAGTGGCTTCACAATCCAGTCACCTCTCTTGTGGTTTCTTAATCCAGTCAATTTGACAGTCACAATTAATCAGCACAAATATTTAGCAGTACCCTTGCTTCCACGTACTAAATGCCAATAACAACTTAGTTACGATAACCAAAAATGTCTTCAGACATTGTCAAATATATCTCAGGGGCAGGGAAAGCAAAATCAGTCCTAGTTAATAATCACCAATCATCACTGAGAGGAAAGCTGCAGAGGCTCTGCTGTCATGGGTTACATGTTTATTTCCTGTGTGAAGGAAAAGAAGGGGCTTTATTAGGAGAATGCAGAGGCTAGAGCCGAAAAAAAGAAAAGTTGACAGTTTCTCTTAATCAGCTTAGAAAAGTGGCATAGAGAGGCCATGATCTAAGTACTTACAAGTAAGTGTCCAGATACTAGAAAAAAGGGTTATTTCAAGATACATCACTTATATATCTTGTGTGTTGTTGAATTTAACACTTGTGTATAAAGTCAGTTGTTTGGAAAGAAAAACATAAGAATAAATAAAACTATTACCTTTTACATTTAATTTTTATTTAAAGACATTTAAAAAGTATCAATTATATGAATAAATTCTATATCAATAGAAGAATACACTAAGAAGCCATATGTATTTACCACTTACAATTAATATTTTGATGTTGTATCTGTTTTTCATATTTGCATAATCTTATGTAAATAAAATACCTTCTTTTTATTTTATTCTTTTTTGTACTTCTATTTATTTTTGCTAGTGCCTTAATCTAATTTTATGCACACATATATCTATGAGCAGTAAGAATGTTTATTAAATTTACATAAATTGTATGCTGTTTTTTTCTATAATTTTTCAACGTGGATTTTTTGTTTTGTTTTGTTTTTTGAGACAGAGTCTCCCTCTGCAGTTCAGACTGGCCTTAAACTCACTTTGTAGCCCAGGCTGGCCTCAGACTCATAGCTATCTTCCAGCCTCAGTTTTCCAAATGCTGGGATTATAGGCGTGCACCACCATACACAGCCCAACATGGATCTTGAGATTTAAATATACTTAAATTTATTCAGTCCTAGTAGCTCTTCTTTAAGTTTTTATTAGTGCATATTTACATTATGTAATGATTACAGTCACTGTAGGGAGTTAGTACATGCACGTAATCTAGTAGCCCCTGAATAGTAAGTATTGCATTACATGAATATGCCACGTTTCAAACAATCTATTTCCCTATTAGTAGACATTCCAAAAAGATAAACTACTATAAATTTTTGCTCTCATAGCACTGCAGCAAACATCTGCATACATACTCTACTTGTCATTTAGGGTCCGTGTTCATTTTTATGTTAACTAGGTAATTACTACATTGGTCTTCAAATGACAAGCATTGAAATTTCGCTTTTCCCACATTCTTATTAACACTTTTTCTCACATTACCATTTTGCCAGTTGGGTATGGGGTTATAGTGTTAAGTACAGTTCCCTGATAGGTAATTTGATTGTCTTTGTTTTCTACTACCCATACCTCTGCTAATTTCTTGGTTGTATTTTGTTACCAAATTCTTTCTGAGTTGTCCTCCCCACCTTTTTTTTTTCCTCTTTCAGAAGAGTTATTTTAAAGTTTTCTTTTTAAATTACTAGACTCTCTTATTTTCAATATTACATGTAAGAAGGTCTTCTCCCGTCCTTTGAGCTGTGAGATCTGCAGGTATACTGAACCTTATGTCTGCTGAGCAAAGTAGCACTGTAATTCCAGCATTCGAGAGGCTGAGGTGAGAGGCTGTGCTATGAGTTTGATGCCAGCATGACCTACATAGTAAGCTCAAGGCCAGCCTGAACTACATTGTAAGCCTCTGTCTCAAAAAAAATTTAAAAACCTTGTTTTCGTGTGTCAAGCTTTTAGGGATCTTAACTTAGAATTTTCCTTTATTTTAAAGTCTTAGCACATATTTTATGTATTTCCTGCTAATCTACTTTAAGAGTTTTAATTAATTCAATTTATTTTTCTGTGTGGATAACACAGAGACCCAATTTTATTGTTTTTTCCAATCAATAGTTCTGATACTATTCTTCCCTACTGCTGTTTGGTATATTTATCATAAATAGGGATCTGATTCTGAGCTTTCTTTTGACAGTTGCCTTTGTGTGTATTTGATAGGACCAATCCCTCTTCCTTGTTATTTTTCAAAATTATTTTTCCCATACTTGGTTCTTTACTCTTACATAAAGATTTGAGAAAAGTCCCCCATCCCAGTATTGAAGATGGAAAGCAGAACTCCCACATCAAGCTGTATCCCAACCTCACCCCCTTTTTAAGAATTTTGAGACAGGGTCTCACTAAATTGCCTATATTGGGCTCCCAATTTGCAGTCCTCCTGCCTCAGCCTTCCAGAGTACTGGGATTACAGGTCTGCTCCACCCCACCTGGTTTAGACTCCAAAAATTATTTTTCTCGGATTCTGATTAGACTTTCATTTACTTTTATAAATTAAACTCATAAAATTGACATTTTTTTATGCTCTAGGTTCTAGAAAATTCTTATTTATAAATATAAAATTTTTCATTTATTCAGGTCTTTGCTGTTATTCAGTATTTTACAACTTCCCCCATAAATATCCAACCTATCTTTGATATATTCCCATGTACCATAGAATTGTTACCACATTTATCAGTGGTATCATTTTGTCTGTGGGCTTTTCTAGTTGGTAGTTGTTAGTATATACAAATGCTAATGATTTCTGGATATCGGTCTCAACAACAGTCCACTGAATTGAACTTTCTTACTTTTTTTAATGATTTACTTGTTTATTTTCTTTGATTTGTGTATATGCAGAATATCATTACATAATTTGTGTACTCTTTGTTTTTTACACATCTCTGAGATAAATATCTTCTTGTTTGCTTTAAAAATATTTTGAAAGTGATGACTCTAGTTCAGATTTGTATGTATGGACTTCAGTTTGATTTTTTTCCCCCTTTTTGGTACTGGGGATTGAACCAAGAAACTTTTCACTAAACTGCATACCCAGTTCTTTTTGGGAGTGTTTTTGTTTTTGTTTTGAGTCATAATCTGTGTTGCCTAAGCTAGGCTCTGACGTGAGATCCTTCTGCCTCAGCCTCACAGAATGCTGAGATTAGAGGTGTTGGACTTGAGTTTTAGTAAAGAGATATCTTTGATATAGAGAACAAAATTTTTACCATTTTGAAACTGATTTAGTTTTTATGTTAATAATAGCCTTGCAGTGTTTCTTCTGGTTTTATTGTCACACTCCCAAACAGAGTATAAAGTCATTATAAAATGTATCTATTAGACCTCAGGGTATAGAGCCCTAGATTGGAAAGTTTTTTACTTACTGTTTGTTGGGATGAAATATCTTGTATCTCTCTCCAGTTGCCATTTTTCTATCTCCTTATTATTCTCAGAGAATGAGAATTAAAATGCCAGTCATAAAGTGGTGGTTAGGAATGCTTTACACTTAGATAACATTTCCAGTTCAACTCAGGCAGTATTTGTTAAATGCCAGCTCTTATCCAACACCATCTGTGTGGTGTTTTGAGGATATGGGTGAAGTGTGAGATATGTATTCTTAAACCTTCAAGGACTTCCTATTGTCCTGAAATAAGTAAGCATAATTAAAATTATAATAGATAACATTTATTGAACAAATAATATATGCAAGGACTCTGCAAAGCATTGTACATGTGTCATTTTTTTCATCATAAAACTGCAAGAGGCAGTTAATATCATCATCTCAATTTTCTAGAGGAGGAGATTGAAGCATAGAGAGGTTAACTTGCTCCTGACTTATCTGGGTCACTGACTGGTCAGTGGCAGCAAGTATGAGCCTGTGCTTTTATACAACATACTACACTCTGCAGTTGTGGTGTGGAAGGTCCTTTATGACATGTCTTACTACTTTTTTAGTTGCTGAGACAAAATATCCAACACCCAAAGTTAAAAGAGGAAAGGTTTATTCAGTACACAGTTTCTAGAGGTTTCAGTTCATAGTTGGTGATTTGGAGGGAGGGTGGCTGGTGGAGGGGACTCAAGGAAGAGACAGACAGAAGGGAGCAAGCAGCAAGCAAGCAACAAGTAACTAACAGTGACCTCTTTGTGTCCTTTATATCTATTTTTTTTTTAATTTTAAAAAGAGAAAAGTCAGGGCTGGGGATTTAGCTCAGTGGCATAAGCGCCTGTCTGGCAAGCTCATGGTCATGAGTTTGATCCCTGGTACTGCAAAAAAAAAAAAGGGGGTAGAAAATTCAGAAAAGAAAAACAAAAAGCAAAGGGACATAACAACAAACTCAAAACAATAACAATATAGGTTTTCAAAACAAAATGAAAGAAATTTAACAATGGTTGTTATATTTATATTGCATGTTGTTCTCTTTTTTTAAAGAAAGAAAATTAAAGAAAATAGAAAAACAGAAAAGAACAGTAGAACAATACCAAATTCAAAAAAATTAACATCATAGAATCACTAGTTGATACATCACTCATTGTTGTCTTAAAAAATAGTTGCTAAAGTCACAAAATCAAAGCATAAATAGTGATCAAACTCTCAACCTTGCACTTTCCAGGGACGTGCTTATGCTGCTGAACTAAATCCCCAGTTGTCCTTTATATCTTATCCAGACTTCCTGCCCTTAGTGTGGGGAACACTTACACCCATGCATACCCAGAACTGTGTCAAACCAACTAGTAGACTAATGTAGTAATCACGTACCCTTAATCCTGGCATCCCACACTGTAGATCCAGCTATCCCTGAAAAAGCCCCAGCTATGACCACATGAGACTTGAGGGAACATCGAGACACAGGGCATTACATGATATGATTTAGACCTTGTTTCTTCCATAGATTAGCCATATCAATGGACTTAATATGAGTTTTAACTTAATGTTTTCATTCTCACTTTGTATCTTTGAAAAAATGTTTTTTTCTTCCCGGACACCCATCTCCCTAAGTTACACATCTTATTACATAACTATGAATGTTGTTGCTAACTATATCCTTAACTATTCACATACCATTTATATTGTATTAAGTATTATAAGTAATCTATAGATAAAGTATGGGGATGGATTTCCACAGGTAATATGCAAAAGATATGCCATTTTATACAACGATTTTGAGTACCCTTAGACGCGGTGACCAATGTGAGGGATGACTGTCTTCACATAAGAAGATGGCTTAGCATACCATTAACTAGCATGTTTGCTGTATAAATGGTAATAAGGGGGTTTAGTAAATGGAGAAGTGTGGCTAAAGAAATAAGGGAAGCTTTTTTATGGTAGAATTTTTTTGTCATCTCCACCTCTTCTTTAGTTTTGATTTTGTTTGAAAATATATACTGTCATTTTCTCTAGATGATTGTTGCCTACTTCATTTCATGGTAATTTTTTCCAGTTTTCAATCTCAAGTCATTTTATAAACACCTCACCATTTCATGACTGGTAACTTGTGTGTGTGTGTGTGTGTGTGTGTGTGTGTGGTATCAGGGATCGAAATCATAACTTCATGCTGCCAGGCAGGCACTTACGCCACAAAGCTAAATCCCCAGCCCCGACTTGGAACTTTCTGATCCCTCTGTTTCCCCTTTACAGTGAGACACTCATTTATTTATTTATAGTGGTTTCAATTTCATCATCACACAAAACCTCCTGGCAAAATATATTTAGGAGTTGCACCAAGTGAATCAATATTATTCTTTTGAAATTCAGACCCATAGATTCAGGCAGAATCTACTAAATATATTTAAGTTCTCTATGATAAAACTATGGTGATAATGTACAGGCTTCATTTAATTTATGCCTTGCTTTCAATGCCTTGAAAGTTGTAAGATACACTCTTACTAACCAAAATGGTAATAATTCTTCAATAATGAAAGATTTAAAAGATCTTTAAAGACATAATACATGATTACTATAGTGTTAAATTTAATTTTGTTTGGGAATATTTATCATTTTGAAGTATTTTTTATTATGTAGGTAAATACAGTAGTTGACTTGGTTCCTTTCAACTCACTGTGTTGTTATGTAAATGCTGTTGCTTTTAAAGTTTAAAAAAAATTATTATTAAGAAAAGTAAATGGGGGCTGGGGGTTTAGCTCAGCAGCATAAGCACCAGCCTGGCAAGCATGAGGTCGTGAGTTCGATCCCCAGTAGCAAATAAAATAAAATAAAATAAAATAAAATAAAATAAAATAAAATAAAATAAAATAAAAAATAAAGTTTGTACGGAATAAAAAAAAAAAAAAGTAAATGGCATTTTAATTATACCAGTTAGGAGCTTTTAGCAACTGGTATTTCCCTCTTCTCACCTCTTTTTTTCTACTGGTTTTGTATGTAGCCAAATGATTTTGAGTGCTGCTTATAAAACAAAGAGCTTGTTGTGATCCATCTTTGACAGTATTCAGCTTTTGTAAGTGTCATATAAAGCAAATTGCCTAACAAATGAGAAGTAAAGACTAGAATGGAAAAAGAACAATAATTTTTTTCAATACATTTGTATGATTTTTTTAAAGTGCTAGCTGTTATTCTTTATAACTTTAACATAAATTTTTTATTTTGTTTATTGATGAGAACTTTAGTTTTTCTTTTTTGAACAAAGCTGTGTACTAAGCACATTTTTCTATATACTTGTGTCTCTCATTACTTTATAAAAATTTTACTTTGGAACAGGTTTTTTTTTTAATGAGGACTAACTAATGATCTTATCAAAATAAGAATCAAGCATTTATTAGATTGCTAATTATAACTCATTTGAACTCTAGCATAGACTGCCCAGCTTAATTTGTAACAAAGTTATTTGAAAATTCAGTTTTTCTATTTCAAGGAGTTACTAGAATGGAAAGTAGTTCTAAGTACAACCACTAGGTTTACTGTCTGGTTCCTTTTAATATCTGGTAATCTTTCGCCATTTGAATACATTCAAGGTATACATATCATTGGAGAAACATACCTGTTATAGCAGTTGCTCACTTTATGTATTTACACCAGAACTGTTTTCTGCACCTTGGTATTGTCTGTTCTTTAGATGTAAATTTAATTGGTTTTTAAATCTGCTTTTATATTTTTAATAAAAACAGATTTATCTAAATATGTAAGCACCAAATAGTTGCGCAGAGAAGGAAATAAGGTAATATAATGTACACTGAGTGGATTTTCTTTGTGTAACAGCACTGAAAAGCGGCGCAGGGAACAAGAAAATAAATACTTAGAAGAGCTAGCTGAGTTACTGTCTGCCAACATCAGTGACATTGACAGCCTTAGTGTAAAACCAGACAAATGCAAGATTTTGAAGAAAACAGTCGATCAGATACAGTTAATGAAGAGAATGGAACAAGGTAAAAAATGGCTATGTTCTTTGTTATCAAGACACTTACACGTGACTCTACTCTTATTACAAAGGAACTGTATTTAACTCCTTATAATTTTATTAATGAAGTATTTTTGTTAGATGGTATTTATTTTATTGAGACCGAGAGCCTTATGATAACAAAGTGGTTTACTAAACTAACTTGAAAACTTGTTGCTTGAGGAGGTTATGGGACTCTGTGTTGTAGGGGATTGAGACAGGAGACACACATAGTGGGCTAGGACCTGAATCCCAAGAGAAAGTCAGAGAACAGTAACTCTGTGAAGGGAAACTGTCTCTGCCTGGTGGAGGAAGCTTGCCTCTACCTGGAATCTGGGTGAGGGAAACAGTCTCCTCTGAAAAAAACCATAGCATACTTTTTAAGATTTATATTTATACTACCCATACTTACTGAAGACCCCATACCACCAAACACCTTGGTTGCCTACCAGAACAAAGGCAGCACACTCTGAAGAACACACTTACCACCCACTCCATGGAAGTGCCACAGAAAAATGCTTCTGAATGTGATTCTACACTAAACTGTACAAAACATAGAAGGAAATAATCGATAACTACCAAGAGGAACAAACTCAAAAGAACTTTAGATTAATAGCAACATTATGAAAAGACTTTAGGCAAATATACTTAAAATGATTAAAGTTATATAATTTGAAGATTTTAGAATCTGGAAAACATAGTCTAGTGACTACAAAATTAGTAGATAGGAGAAACCAAGCTGGAGGCCAGCAAACCCCAGGAGACTGCTTGATATGCTGGAAACAGAAGATGGTGGGGTTTCTCCAAGCACACAGAGCCTCCCGCAGGAGAAGGCAGGTGAGGAAAGTCCTCAAAGGAAAGGTGACTGCTTACCCTGCCCACTACTCATACCATCGCCAGTGCACATTTTATTGCCTCTCTTTAATATCAACACAACCCCAGGTATATTTGGAAATCCTGTTGTATGAAAGAGAATAAACCAAGCAAATAGAAAAGGAGAGTCAAAGAAAGCAGAGGCAGTGCAGGAAACAGAAGAAAACTTAAACTTCAAATTGTCCAGCAGAGACATAGGGAAGATACCTTGTCCATGAAAATAACCTTTGAGCTGGGGATTTAGCTCAGTGGTATAAGTGCCTGCCTGGCAAGTACAAGGTTGAGAATTCAATCCCCAGTAACAAACAAACAAAAACCTTTGAAACAGGATATCTGGGAAAAACCTTCACTTCTTTCCTTATTTCTCCTCTTTTGTCCTCATCTGCTTTTCTCTAACACTGTCTCAGGCATTTACACTCACCATTCCCTCTTTCTACAGTGCTTTTCCATGGGTATCCACACACAGTCAAGCTCCCTCACTCCTTTTATGTCTTTACTCAAATATGTCTTCTCAGTGACATTGTTCCTAATTACCGTAACTGCTTAAAATCCTTTAAGAAGAGAAAATCAACACATCCCAGTACAGTTTTCTCATTTTCCCCACAATGCTTTTTACATGTGACATATAAAATTATTTGAAATAAATTCCTCAGGTATGATGGGCATGCCTGTAACCTCAGCTATTTGAAAGGCTGGGGCAGGAGGATCACCAGTTTGGGCTAGTCTAGGCAGCTTAGCAAGACCCTGTCTGAAAAATAAAGAGCTAGGATGTAGCTGTTGTTCCAGGAGTTTTTAAAATCAGGAGGAGACTTTGCAGATAAATTAACCCTAGGCAAAACATTAGAAAAGAAATGTAAACGACAGTACACATTGGCTCATTTGTTAAGTGTGAATTGTTATAAAGTTGTTTTAACTGCATATATTGAGAGGATAACAAGAAGGGTGTGTGTATAGCAGGTGATACGTTAGGTAAATAGTTACTCACATGATAGCACGACAGTAGATACATGTACCAAGGACATGTTACTGAGAAGTATGGAGTTAATCAGAGTGTCAGTTAAACCAGTGTAGCAAGACACCGAAAACACAATGGCTTTAACAAGACAGTCTAGGTAGGTGTCAGGGATTCAGACGCCTTCCATCTTGTGTGCCCTACCATTTGGAGGGTATTGTCATTATCTGTGCTGGTCATCAAGGCTCACCTGTCCAAGTCCCAGCTGACAACAAGAGATAGAAAAAATCGGGAAGCTGCATCTCCTTCCTTTTATAGGCAGGACCCAAAAATTACACATTGCCTCTGTTCACATACATTAGGCCAGAAACTAGTCACATAACCATGCTTAAGTTTTCCCTAAAATTTTTTATTAATTTTTTAAAAATTTTATTTATTTAAAGAGAAAAAAATATGAAAAGGGTAGAAACGAGAAAGAATTTCAAAAAAAAGATAAACAGTAAAAAATCACTAGTTGATAAATTACATATTGTCCTCTTAGAAATAGTTGTTCAGGTTACAAAATTAAAGCATACAAAGTAGATATTCAAACAGTGAGACTGTAAACAGCTATGCATACATGAGTCTCTACATTCATTTCTATCCTTTCTGTATTAGAGGGAAAAACAAAATATAGCAAGACTAAACAAAACAAATTCCTATAAAAACATGAAAGCAAAAAGTCATATAAAACCACAGTCCAAGGTGATCTACAGTGGTTACTGTGTTGTCTCTTATTATCTTCAATAGAATTGTCTGTATCATCAGGCATAATTGAACATAGCAGTATAATTGAATATAGCAGTACCTAACGATATTAGTAAAAATAAAACATTGTAGACAGTATAAAACTTCAAAAGCAGGTAATAATCAAACCAGAGTGGATATTCTAGTGAATCTTGTCATCTTCAGTGTAGTTGCCTGTACTCTCAGACTTGATACTATCAATCATAACAGCTTTGAATAAATCTATCAATACAAAACAGCAATCTAACAAACCAGATTCAATTACGATAAGTCATGGTAAAACAATGTAGGTTTTACAGAGCTTTAGATTAAGTTAATAGGAAATTAAGGATGATTACTGTACTATATCCTGCTATTTTGGGGATAACTGACTATGCCCTCAAATCTAGTACAAGTAGACAAACTGGAACAGAATATAATCCATCTAAGCAGAGTGGTGTGAGTAATGTGGGTTTTAGATCCTGGTACACTATTAACAATATCCTCTGCCTTCTTTTTTTAGGCTATTCCTCCCCTTTCACTCCCACAGGGTGCTGTGCATTTTGGTCCCACCAACTCCCTCAGTTTTTAGATTGGGGGGGCAACCTGCTTTTTATCTACATGGTTCCAAACCTTCTCACCCCTGAACTTGATCTGAAGTTGTATTCCTTTACCTAAAAAGCCTCAAGGTTTTCTTTCATTATAGCTGAGTAGTTCTCTACTGCACATATAAGTATCCTGTCTTTCTAACCTATCTGCAGGTGGTGGTTGAGTTGCTCCTATTTCTCTCTGGCTCCCTATTACATAAAGCATTGTTTTCTCATATTTGATTTTTGGTCCATAAACCCTCTCTCAGGTTGATTATAGTTCCTATACAGAACATCTCAATGGACCTTACCTCCTGATCTACTCTGCCTGTCTTTTTTTATTTTTTTTTAGTGTATAAAGGTCATCTATGTTAGAGATTATAGCCAACCTTCTCTGCCTCATTTCTGCTATGCTATTTTTCTGCCTTTGTTTGTCTACTTGTCTCCTTCATTCTACTGCTTGTCCCATGCATTGAGGCCTTTCTGCCATTATTCCTAAAATTCTGGTATTTTTGTGTGTGTCTCTCTCTAGAATGTCCTTCAGTATTCTCTGTAGGGTTGGATTGGTGGTCACAAATTCCCCCAGTTCCTCTTTGTCATGGAAGCATCTTGTTTCTCCATTAATTTCTAGTGGCAGTTTTGCAAGGTACATCAATCTGGGCTGGAGGTTATTTTCTTTCAGGGCTTGGAATATTTCACTCTAAGATCTTCTTGATCTGATGGTCTGTGTTGAGAAGTCTGCCATGATCTTGATGGGCTTTCATTTATAGGTAATCTGTTCCTTTTCTCTGATGGCTTTTAATATTCTGTTTTTATGTTGAATTTCTGATATCTTGATTATTGTATGTCTGGGTGTCGCTCTGTTTTGGTTGTAGGTGGCTGGAGTTCTGTATGCCTCACATAACTGAATATCATTTTCTTTTCCCATGCTTGGGAAGTTTTCCTTAATTATTTCCTTGAATAGCCTTCGTAATTTGCTTGTTTTTATTCCTGCTTCTTTGTTCATATTTCTTATTCTTAAATTATAAATTCTCTTGTCCTCTTTTAGCCTTTGTATTGTCACTGCCTGTTTCCTTGTTATTTTTAAGAGATCTTTCCTTTCATGATCACACATTGCAAACTTGTCTTCAAGTTTGATAATCTATCCTTAGTTTCTTTTAAGGAGTTTTGCCAGCTTTCAATGGAGTTTTTAATTTCCTGGTAATCTCTTTGAATCTGTTTCATGTATTCTATATTTTCTTTATATTCTTTATCAAATGTTTCTCTCCTTTTTTTGTGTTCCTCCCTTCTTCCATCTGTGTCTTCTTGAGAGGTACTTAGCATTTCTTTTATTAATCTACTTATATCTTGCTTTACCTGATTTAATATTTCAGTTTTGAGCTCGTCCACAAGGTTCCGAAGATATCTCTTAATGTCCATTGAAGCCGTGTCTGATGTTGCATGTTTGCTGCCCTCAGTCTCTTTTGTTTTTCCCTCCCTGGTTTTGGGCTAGAGGCTTTTTCTTGTTTTTCTCTCTTGTCATGGTTTTGGTTTCTTCCATACAAGTGTATAGTGGAGGTCTCAGCCCCTTTTCTTGTTGGCTGTGGTCCTTCTGAAGCATGCAGGTGAGGGATTTCTGCCCTCTCCTGTTTGCTCTTGTCATTGAGGTGTAAGCAGGGGCTACATATGCTGGCCCCTCCTCACTGGGCCAATCAAACTTCAGGGGCCTTCACCAGGTTAATGTGTGCTAGGCATAGGGAATTGGTTTGGGACAGCTTATTGGGTCCTGGCCAGGGGCGTGACCCAGGCTGGGCAAATCCCACGAATCTGCTCTGGGGAGGGAGCAACCAACTTAAGTCACTGTTGTTCCTAGTCCAGGCTCCTCCTGCCTGATTTCCAGCATGTCGCCCCTTTGGTCATGCCCTTCCCATGGGGGGGTCTTATTCCCAGCACTGACCATGGATTAATGGAGGTCCCTTTGCCAGCTCTGTTCTCTGTTGGGCTCACCAACCCTCAACTTCAGCACGACTGTGGCTCCTGTGAGTTGTGGCAGGAACAAGTTTGGGTGGCTCTGCAGGTCACAGCGGGTCTGGCCGGTGCGAATTTGGGCAGCTTGGCAGGTTGCAGTGAAAGTGCCATGTCCACTGATTTTAGCTCTTCCAGTTGTAGCCCCGAGACTGCATGTTTGACGAGCTTTTTTTCGTTTCAATTTCTTTCTGTGTCAAGAGGATCCATCTCCCTCTGTCTGGATCTCTCCAGGATGTTTCATTCTGGCATATGAGTTGTTTGTCCCCGGGAGGCTCTGTATTTTGTTGCTCACTGATCAGCCATCTTTATCTCCTCCTTCCCTAAAATTTTAAAAGTTCTAATTTTTATATATAGTAATTTAATCTACATGAAATTGATGAGTTTTATTTTAGAACTCGTTTTAAAAACAAAACCTAGCTGTGCATAGTAGCAGGAAGATTACAAGTTTGATCCTAGCTGACTTAGGTAAATTAGCAATTTGGCAAGCCCCTGCCTCAAAAATATCAAAATGGTGGGTTATAGGGTCCTTATAATCCACACTCAGGAAGTTGAGGCAGGATGATCACAAGTTCTAGGATAGCCTGGGCTGTAGTAGGTTCAAGGCCAACTTGAACAACACAGTGAAACAGTCTCAAAAGGGCTCTAACTAGTGCAGTGGCCCTAGGCTCAACCCCCAGCAGTAGCACCAAAAAACAAAAACCCCACAAAACACATGGGTCTGTCTTCATAAAATTATATTTATGGCCCCTTTCCCGGGGGAGGTTTGGGGGACCCAAGTGAGAAACGGGGACCATGTTCTGATACTAGCTGCTGGCTCTCAACTATCACAACCCTGCTAGCTTCAACTGCAAAGATCAAGCAGAATTTAGAAACTTTATGTTTGGCTTGAAGACCAGAAAATCAGACACTACAATATTGAAGACAGAGGTAATTTAAGAAACATCTCCAGCAGTGACTGGCCCAAGTTGTTTGAAAACTGTCTCAGAAACGTTGGCTGTCCTTTCAAGATTCAGGATCCACAAGAAGCAATTGACTGGTTCCTTGGCTTAGCTGTTAGACTGGAATATAGGGATAATGCTAAAAAATACAAGGACTTAATACCTGGGACAATGCAAAAAATACTGACAGTGCAACTAAAAATGTAGAGCCACTGATCAGTTTGGACGTAAATAATCCCAATTTTAAGGCTGGTGTAATGGCTTTGGCTAACCGCCTTCAGGTTAGGCACCATGATGATTACCAGGTTAGGCACCATGATGATTACCTGGTAAGGCAATTTGCATTTTGATTCAGGAGCTCCTAACCCAGGCTGCAGTTGCTAAAGCAAATCAAACAAAAGAGGGTTTGCCTGTTGGGTTTAGACAAACATATTCTTGGTTTTAAAACAGGAGATGCAATTCTTAATGAAGCTGCTCAAATTTTGCAATTGCTGCATAGAGAAGAACTCAGAGAGCTACAGACAAAAATTAATGAAGCCATAGTAACTGTGCAGACAGTTATTACTGATCCAAAGACAGACCACAGACTGGGAAAAGTTGGAAAATAAACACTTTAGACTTCAGCCTGTTACCTACTTAGTACAGATAGGAACTGTATTCATTTTCAGCATGTATTTGGAAATCAAATCTCACTTTGGAGGGAGAAATCCCAGAAAATTGACTATGTTCTAGGAGTTTACCATCATGGTTACTTGTTTTGTTTAATAAACTTTTTAAGGAAGTGGCAAAAAAATTGTATATATGGAAATGAGCTCATTTGTTTGTTTGTTTGTTGGTACCGGGAATCAAACTCAGGAGCTTGTGTTTGCCAGGTAAGCACTGTGCCGCTGAGCTATATCCCCAGCCTTACGACCTCTTTTTTGATATGTGATTTTTAAAGTTTCTTTGTTACAGAGAAATCAACAACTGATGATGATGTACAGAAATCAGATATCTCATCAAGTAGTCAAGGAGTGATAGAAAAAGAATCCTTGGGACCTCTTCTTTTGGAGGTGAGTGTACTCATTGGCCCAGAAATTAAAATGTTCTTGCCAGTTTGGCTTTTTAAAATATTCTTTTATCAAAATAAATTCTTTTATATCTTATATCCAGCTAATAAGTTATACAATAAAGTGAAGCTTTAGGAGCTTTTCTTTTGTTACAATTTTAGAATTAAATGTGAAGAATGCACATGAGAAATTTTCTTAAAGACTTTCCAAGTCATCAGATAGAAAACTGAAGCATACTCTAAAGCCTTTGGTTTGGGGGATGATTAGAATTTTCTGGAAGAATGAAACATTAGAATTATTTAGGTAACTAGTGCTGTCTGTATGTACTGTACAATTTAATGAGGAAAGTATGCCTCCCCATATAGGATAGGTATTGCCTCAGAATGTTTTTTTTTTAATTGCTCATCTAAACATTCTAAAAGAATTGATGTCAAACTTTGAAAAGCAAAAAACTTTTAAGCTGAATTATTTTGTAATTACTGTATGATTTTCACCTCTGTCTTTCTACCTAATTTTCAGTCCTTATATACTCAGAAGTTTTGTTTCAAGCAGACTCATTACTTGAAATGCTTTCTCTCATACACATGTGTTTAAAAACACATATCTATATAAGTACAAATATGTAGATATCTATATATATATATATTTTCACCCTCACAGCGTAAGCACTTCTCTTATCCCTAAACTCAATTTTATATAATTTACATAATACATAAATTAAATTCTTTGCTCTTGTCCTTCCTTATAGCCTCCTTTCTGATGGTCCTAACAAACTTGTGCAGGTCTCTTTATTTTCTAAATCCTACATATGTTGTGTCCTGTTTCTGTAACTTCTCTAACTTTTGTATTAAAATAGTGACCATATAGATTCTAGCCTCTGCAGTCTTCATGGTTCTCTCTCCCCACACCACAGTAATGTAAGAAGATTTTCAAAATCCAATTCAAAATTTAGAGTTTCTCTTTTCAATTCCTTATTTTTTAATATAGTCTTGTATATAAAGTCGTTTGAGACAGTGAAAATACAGAAGTCCTTGAGAGTTGTGGGACTCCTGTGGGGGAACAGTGATGATTTGGATGCTGGTCTCTGCATAGACCTCAGAAACCAGGGAAATGAACGCAGAGAACAAATGGGGTTTCCAGACTGAATACCGTGCAACTTGAAACAGACTACTCCTACTGCTCCTTTAGCTTATATATGCTGTACATTTGTTACTACTTTTTCAGAAAAGGCCAGACACTTTCAAGTGAACAACAGTGACAGGAAAAGAACCACTCAAAAGTAAATAGAAGACAAAGTAAGGATATTTTTCAGCTGTTGATAATTAGTACCCTGAAAAACCCCTTTGAATCAAAGGAAAACACATTAACATGAATTAAATTTCATTAGTTGAGTATTTTCCAATATAAAAAAGGATATCAAATTATAAATTCTAAAAAAAAGAATAGAAATTTATTTAGGTTCTTGACCTCAGGGAGCTAAACAATTTATTTTTGAGCTACAGATGTATGAAACAGTCTCCAAAATAGAATTCTAAGATTTGGCAATCTAATATCTTTTCTGTGCTTTTTCATTCTCCAGCCTTGCCCCCAGTCACTTAAACTTTATAAAGTCTAATCCAGAGCAGCTAGGTTGAAGGTATTAGAGGAAATTTCCTCACATCTAAAAATAAGTAGTACCATAAGCTTGAGACATACTAGCTAAATGGAGACACCTTGAGTCCCTGCTCCTAGTGAAATAAATCAGACACGTGGGAATATCACGTTGTATCTCTGGGTGTAAGAAACCAAAAGTGTAAATACGTGTAAATTAAAAAGAACTAGTATTAGAATTTATTTATTCAATTTATATAATGAATATTTACTATATATGTTACTCATTAATCTCCATGGAATTATTATGAAAGTTAAATTATATGATTTGTTAGCAGTGTTAGTGCCACATTTGTTCACTATTATCTGCTGTCTGAATTCAGAGACCTACATTTGATCCTAACCTTCCTTATTCCTCACTACCCCAAAGAAAATTTGTTTTAATTAATGAAGTCTCCCTAATTTGCATGTACATTCAAGCTTCTTCACATCTTGCCCTATACCATTCTCTGTATTTCTATGTGGTTTTTGACATTGTTGACTATTTCTGTGGCCTCTTGAACAATACTGTACTTTCTTTTTCTTAAATTCCTCTTAAATGTTAGTATCCCCCAAGATTCTCTTTTCCTTTTTTAATTCTGTGCGTGATTTCTGGGAAGTTTTTTGTTTGTTTTTGAGATAAGGTTTCACTTTAATTCAGTCTGGCTTTGAACTGACAGTCATCCACCCTCCTGCCTCTGCTTCCCCAGTGCTGGGATTACAGGTGTGCCGCATCTTGCCCAGTTAAATTCTATTTTAAATTTCTTCTCTTCAAGGGAAGAATTCCTCCAATGGCCTGATTAAGCATCCTATAAGACATTATTTAATGGGGAAATGTAATTCCATGAAGAAATCAAGGTATTCTTTAAAAGGAGAAAAAAAGATCGTCGTTAAAGAATACAGGAACCCAAATAATTACTTATGAAGCACCAAGATCTGTCTTTAGCCAGGAGCTCTCCTGCCTTTCTCATTCATTATGTTCTGCTGCTATTTGCACATCTGCATTTGACTGTTAGACACTCATTTCCTAAAGCTAAATTTATAATCCTCCTTCACTTCCTTCCAGTTTAAAAGGGGTAGGGGGTAAAGGAATAACGGAAGAGAAGGGTTTGCACCACCATGTCTCCTTTCTTAGGAAGGCACTTCTCTGTCAGAGCCCTGAAGTCACTGACAGAAGGAGTTGCTCCACACGCTCAGTCGCCACAGCTCTGGAGGCCACCACGTGCTGTTGGTTCTTTCTGTTTCTTCTGTCGCCACTGCTCATTGCTGGCTCTCACAAGAACCTGAGTGTCAGCAGAGCACTGCTCTTGGTCTGCTTCCTCCGGTCTGCACGCAGTGCCCACCACAGAGGGTCTTTCCAAAGGATTGGTTACGCTCCTGCTTGAAAACCTTGCTTTCGGGATAACCCCCACTGCCTTCACAGATGTTTCTGTTTCTTTCTTACTTTATGCCATTTTTTGTTTTTTGTTGGTTTGCTTTTCCCTGAAACACAAAACAACCTTTCTAGTGTTGAATTTACTAAGAATATAAAAGCTTTCTTTAAATCCCTGGGCTGATTTCTGGGTCTTACCTGTCCTTCTCTTCCCTCCCCCACTCCTCATATTTGCTTTATGGTTTTCAAGCCTCTGGTCAGGTGTAGGAAACCTCATCTATATTTACCCCTTTCCAACTGTGTGAGTCTCACTCTGTGCTTACTTTGTGAATTCCTCCATTGTATTATGTCGTAGCTTGTCTTTTTCCTCCTCGGAGACTATAAATGTATTGAAAATTATGTGTCTGAGTCCCAGCACTTTGTCCAGAGACTGACTCCTCCAGGGGTTCAGGTTATGATACAAATAGCGGTTCTGAATTTCCCCAGCACACTGGTGGATGTTATGTGCCCTGTGGGATTAGATACAGATCTAGATCGTTCTGTCTATCTGTGTCCTTTTGGAGACCCCTAACCCCATCACAGCTCAGGGGAGACCCCTGAGATTTGTCTCTTGTCTACTCTGCTGACTCACTTTTACCACAAGCCTGCCTTGTAACGTGTACTCAGGCTGCTTGAGGTGGTTTACACCTTTCTTTTCAGCACCATGCTCTGGCCTCTGCCTAGGATTCCTTCTCACAGTCTTCCCCTCCTCTACTACACCCTTTGTAAGTCGGTAGGGCTCTGTAAGGAGCCTTTCATTGTCCCCAACAGCAAATCAGGCATCCTTCTTTGTGTTTATAGGATGCTTTGTGGTGTCTCAGATACTGTGTTTATGATTGGTATTTTATAAAGTTTGTGACACTCCCAGGGTGCCACAGCTTCCTTGAGGGCAAAGAATAGCTGTTAACTTAACATAGTTTATAGAAATGTTTATGACTGAATGAATGGAACAGCCACAGTTCATATTCATTACTATAGAATGTACTTAGAATGTATTTCTAAGGAAGGTGGTTGACATATTTATGCATGTCTATCTAAAACATGAAGGTATGCTCTATTTTAAATACCTGGTCTCTTTACAGAGAGGCTTCTATTCAGCAGCTTTTTCCTTCTAACTTGGTGTATATTTCTCATCTCTTTTTAAAAATGATGTATATGTTTACTTTTATACTTTAACCTTTCAATCCTTTTTTTTTTTCTTTGCAGGCTTTGGATGGATTTTTCTTTGTTGTGAACTGTGAAGGAAGAATTGTGTTTGTGTCAGAGAATGTGACCAGCTACTTGGGTTACAATCAGGAGGAATTAATGAATACCAGTGTCTACAGCATACTGCACGTGGGGGATCACGCAGAGTTTGTCAAAAATCTGCTACCAAAATCACTAGGTAGAAGGAAATTCATCACTTAAAAGAATACTGTCTGTACCTTCTTTCATACTATATGTGATATTATGTGATTAATTACATGCATAATACAAAATACGTATTTAAAAAATTTTGAATATAGTTTCAGCTTCAGATATATCAAACAGCTGGCAACAAACATTCATACCTATATTGTGCCATGATTTGGTGACACCATTGGGAGACAATTACTTGTCTTACCCAAGAAGCTTCTGCATAAAATTCCCTCTGCTTTCAATTTTTACTGTGTCCAAGAAAGAGACATAGATCTTCCCCATTGCCTTGCTCAAAAGAAAAGAAGGGAAAGGAAAAAAGGGAGGAATATGTTGCTCTATTACGCTCTTCCTAATATTTTAGGATGTAAATGCTTGGAGTCCCAAGAATAATTAAGTTGTCCACTGCCAAGGGGGGCAGCTAGTAGGATGGATGGGATTCATTTCCAGCTGTTATTCCATATTCATTAAGCCATACTCCTTGGGACTGAGATGAGTCATTAAAAGTTAGGGGAACTTGTATAAAATCTCTAAAAACATGGATGAACTAACAGAGGCCCTTTGCTTACTTCTAGAATTTTTCAGGCTCCTACTACCACTTTTTAGCATTCAAGTTCCATTTAGTCCTAGTGATTTGATCTGTATGTCTCCATTTGAGTGGGTATTTTTTTCAATAATCAGTGTACGTTTTGGTGACAAATAAATTTTTCATTAATTTCAGGCTCCATTCCATTTCAGAATTTCTTTTTCCTATTTTTCCCTCATTTCTTTGTTCAGTGAGTTCTGAAATAAGATCAGTTTATTACAGAGATAAATTGATCACACTTAGTTTTTCACACAGATACTGTTTGATAAAGTATTTGAGTGAGTAGATTTAGGGGGATCCTAGCCATCATTTAATACAAGAATTGAGACAGTGATCAGGGAAGTTAAACTTGTTTTGTTTTGGTCTGTTCTGTTTGAGACAGAATTTTACTTACTAGGTAGTCCAGGTTGCCCTCAAACACACAATCCTGCCTCAGCCTCAGTGCTGGCATTATAGCTATGTACCACCACTCCTAGAGAAATCCTAAACAATTTAAGGTCCCCTAATGCTACTTAGATTTCTTTCTTGGGGTCTGGACTTAAGAGTTTAAGGAGCAGTAACATTTAAATTTAGTAGAGCTTGCATTTAAAAAAAAATACTTTCCTCATCTTAGGTGATATGGTATCTGTTTAATTTGTGCATGGTTGGGAGAAGAACAGAGTCACAGAAAACAAGGCTAAATGACTCATAATAGCTAAATCTTGAAAGCAGCCTGTGTGTTCATAAACAGATGACTGGATTTTTAAAACGTGGTGTATGTAGATAGTAGAGTACTACTCAGCCATAAAGAATGATAAACCTGAATGATTAGTAGGAAAATGGATACACCTGGAGCCCATACTATTAAGTGAAACAAATCACACATGAGCATAAATAGCATATGGTTTCTTGTATGATAATTGAAAGAGCAAAATAAAAGATCAATAATACAAAGTAGGGAGGTAGACCCTTTGTAAGTGGGAAGGGGATCTAGAAAGGGAGGAAGGAATGAGGTAGAGGAGGCCAAGAGTAAGTAGAGAGAATTCGGCTGTGTTCTGTTCATATACCAGCTCCCCCAGTGAATGTAACCTATGTGCAGCAAACATGTGCTAAGAATAAACATTAAAGATAGAAAGGAAACAAGGCCACGCAGGCTTCTGCCCCCTGAAGAAGAGCTGCTTGTTTGTGGAAAAACTGCAAACATCCCTTTCTCTCCATAGTTACTGCAGGGCTCTGCATAGGTTGCCCCTGGTCACTGTCAGGAGCTGACTAAGAAGCAGGCGTCATTTCGTAGTGGACATGTTGGTGGTGCTGCTCTTAGCCCTGACAGGACCTGATTCCCTGCTGACCTGGCTGTTTATTGCCGCCTTCTCTGAACAGCCTGCTCCACCGCAGGGAGGGACATGTGACTTCTGCTGCAGAGGCATCTCACTCTCCTCCCAAAGAATGAAAGATTAGACCCGTGACAAATAATATAATACTATGCCGGGCCTTTGCTGTCATGAACAGTCAGGTAGTAGACAAGCAAAGATGCAGTGAGCTCAGTAGCACTAAAGCAGACCACCAGGTTTTACAGCAGTGGTTAATCACCGTTAAAAACCAGTGAGATGGTCCCATCCAAAGAGTAAAACCCAACAGCACTAAACTTGGAAAATTCAGTGCCTCTCAGGCTATTTCTAAGAAGTGTTGAGGAGGAAAATATGCTACAGTGCCTGTATTTAAACCTTCATTACTAGATCAAATTATTAGCAAATCAAAGAAGGAAAATGGAATTATACGTAGTTTAGCCTTCAGAAAAAAGTCAAGGGGCTGAGGATATAGTGCAGTGGCCCAGTGCCTACCTAGTACATGTAGGTCCTGAGTTCAATTCCCCATCCCTACGCCCAAAATGTCAAGGTTTAGAAACTACCAAAAGAAAAATTTGAATAAGATCATATATATACATATAGATCCTCTATACACGCGTCACTTACATGATACAAAAGTGTGTATTCTTATTTTTCATCCACTTTCAAGAAAAATTTTTGAAGAAAAAAGTCAGAAGCCAAACTTTAAAAATCACTTTTGAATTTAATGATTTAGATCTCAGTATTGAAAACCTATGCTTTTTAAGAATCTAGCCTCTTTTTATGCTTTGATTTTGTAACTTTAATAACTATTGTTAAGATGACAATATGTAATGTATCAACTAGCGAGTTTATGATAATTTTCTTGAATTCTGTATTCTACTTCTTGTTTTTTCTATTTTGTCTTTTTTAAAATTTTCTTTTTCTCTTAAAAGAAAAAAAGAAGAAAAAGGATAGTGTTTTATTTCTAAAAAATAAAATCTCAACACTGAGAAATTACTATAGTGATCTTGGCCAAAAGAACAAATGTGCCACATATCTTTTTAAAAAGTTATACTGTGAAAGATTAAGATGTTAACAAGTATAGACTGACTTGTGAAATTGTAGTAAATTGGATTTGAAAAATTAAAAATAAGTTATTTAATGGCAGCTGTGTCTCAAGTAATGCAGACACCACAGTAATTAGGAGCAGAAACTTTCTGCATCTTCCTGTAGCCCTTCCTCGTGTGACCGTGGCCGGGACACACGGCTCCCTTCTAGCCCCATCTTTCACTGCAAGGTTTGAAGGATAAAGAATATTTCACACATCCCTAGCCGGATTCCCTTCAAAGTTTAGTTGTTGTTATTCCTACTATTATTGTCTTTTTCTAAATATTTTGAAGCTTTTAATTTCATGGATGATAAATTTATAATGTTATAGTCAAAAATTACTTGCTATTTTAGATTGTTTTTAGCGTAGACATTGATTTCAAGGAAGAACTATGTTGTCCTTTCATAAGTCCCATACAAATTGTTGAGGCAGGCTTTTTTTTTTTTAATCACAGAGAGTTCAGTTCTCAGTTCTTCTTTTCTACTGGTAAATTGTGATGCAGTGTACTTCTGTCTTTAAAAGGGATTTATATTATTTGTGTGGTAATATTTTATTTGTGGCATTTATCCTTTTAAAGAGAAATTGTGTGGTCAATAAAAGAAAGCAATTGCACAAAGATTGGGCGAAGTGTTTTCCAGCTGGATAATCTTAACTGACTTCCCCCCTCCATGGAGAACACTGGGTTTTGTCAGAGGGTTCTGCCTTCAGTCCCCATCTCTCGTTTCTATTCCACTGAGAATGTGGAGCTTGTATTTGTGATGCTGTTATCTTGTTTTATGAAAATGTAGCTTAGTACTTCCTGTTTAAAAGAAGCTTTAGTTTTAAAAGTTACAGACTCTATCATGGTAAGTTCGTTTATATAATTTAAAAGGAATCTAATTAATATTGTGAAACTGAGGGAACCTAGAAAGATCACCAAAAAAATTACCAACATGTATTGGACTGAGTCTATATTTTTGGAAGCAATTAATTTTGTTGCTGCTGCTGCTTTTTGAAACAAGATCTCATGTAGTTCAAACTCTCCTCCAACTCACTATGTAACCCAGGCTGACCTTGAATTCCAGCAGTCCTCCTGCTTCAGCCTCCTGAGTGCTGGGATTACAGGAATATGCCAGCATACCCGCCTTGCCAGTAATTATTGCCTTTAGATAATGATAAGTAGCATGTAAATTGTGTCCAAAATTCCTGTGGTTGCTTTTGCTGAGGTTGATCAGTTTTTGACTTTTTTTTTAAGTCTCAAAAAGTGTTCTTAGATTGGTGTAACAGGTTCTGAATTGCCCTCTGTTCTTTGGGTTCCTTCTGCTACTCTGACTCCTAACTACCTCTCAACCCTTTTTGTTTTCTCTCTCTCTCTCTCTCCCTTTGTCTGTCTGTCTGTCTGTCTGTCTGTCTGTCTGTCTGTCTTTTTTCCCCTTCTTTTCCTTCTCCAATCCTGGGGATTGAATTCAGCATCTCCCACATGCGCGGCACACCCTGTACCACAGAGCTGTGTCCCAGTCCCTCTGCCTTGTTTATATCTGACTTGAGTATAATTAGATACTCAATTGAATTTCCTCTGGCAATGTTTAGCAAGTAGCTTTCTTTGCAGATACTTTCAGTAAGTTAAACTGTCCCTTATAACTGAATAGCTCAGGGTAAATATCATTCAAACCAAGTATCAAAATCTTAAAAGGGGCTGGAGATTTAGCTCAGTGGCCTAAATGCCTGCCTGGCAAGCAGGAGGTCTTGAGTTTGATCCTGGTACGAAAGAAAGAGAAAGAAAGAAAGAAAGAAAGAGAGAGAGAGAGAGAGAGAGAGAGAGAGAGAGAGAAAGGAAGGAAGGAAGAAAGGAAGAAAGATCTTAAAAAGTTTTTAAACTTAAAATTATTTTTAATCATTTTACCTTAATTGGAGAATTTTCCTAAGAATCAGAGAACTTAATCTGTTAATTTAATACTTGAGAGCGCTCTTAAAAAATGATGAGTATGTTAGTTTTTAACCTAAATTTTATCCTCTGCCCATTTCTTCTACTCTTAGCCTAGGTGTGCTAGAAAAATGGGAGGAGGAAGGCCCTGCTGGAAGTCATACATGTAGATTGCCATTCATGACTGTGCTCTACGTTGCTCCCTAAGTGAAACAAAAACAATTTCTTTGAAAATAAGGGTAATGTTTACAGTAACAGAGGACTTGAAGCTTCCTATAAAATCAATGTTTTGATATTTGAATTACAGTATCAAAGGGTCTTACATCTTAAGTTGTAGAATTTCAGAGTTTAAAATGAGTTTAAAATGTTTAGAAATAATGTAGTAGGAAATTCTTTCTTTTGAAGGTGAAACAACTGTAAATCAAAGATTAACTAACCAGCATAAGCGCCTGCCTTGCAAGCACGGTCGTGAGTTCGATCCCCGGTACCAAAAAAAAAAAAAAAAGATTAACCCAAACCTCACAGGTAGCTAAAACTTCTTATTCCAATATCGGTTTGTTTCCATGCTTTCCTTTAACAGTTAGAGTTATGAAATGGAAGAAAGGAAAGAGGAAAATGGGTCAGTGCAGGTACAGGATGAGAAAACATTAGGGAATGGTGAGAGAGCAGCCTTGGAAACCCTCTGAACTCATGGGGACTCCATGGTCTGAGTGTGACTCTGTGGCTGGGCAGTCGGGACCAGCACACAAATTATTGCTTGAAATACATAGACGTCTTTTCTATAACTGAATTCAGTTTACTTACACTGAATCAAGTAATACTGCTTTTTCACCAATCTTTTTATATAACATATTGATTGTCCTCTGTATTTAAAGTATTACAGCACATGAACTGTGGTGGTAAAATTTTTAAAAACCATAAGAAAAATGCTTATGAGAAACAACATTACTCTAAGTATTTTTTTAAAGAAATCTAATGAATTTTATGAAATACAGGGAATAACAGACTCTTTGGAGAAGCTGTGAATCTTTTTCCCAGAAAATGCACACGCACACAACCCTATTATCCTTAAAGGCCCAGGCTGGCCTGGTCCAGACCCCTGTGTAACAGTGCAGCTATGATTGTGAGTCATTTTCCACTGCCAAGGTATAGCTGGAAATAAGCAGATACTCATTAATTAACTGCTGTAAAATTCTGAGAGAAATGGCTAGTAATTTTTAATGTTTGTCGTTTGTAAAAGCTGTTACTGAACAAGAGTATTTGAAGGAAGAGATCTTATACATTTTAAATCTCAGAATTGTTATGGTTTCCAACTGGAAGATGTTTAGATTTGCTGAGAAAGATAAGCATCCTGTTGCCTGAGGATAATGTGAGATCTAAAGAGGTCTGTCTGTGTTTTAATCTGAGTAATTACCCAGATGGCTTGAAGTATATCCTTTATATCTTTCACCTTACTGACAAGCACATAACATCTTTGCTTTTTTTTTTATTCCCCCCACCCCCAGTAAATGGAGTTCCTTGGCCTCAAGAGGCAACACGCCGAAATAGCCATACTTTTAACTGCAGGATGCTAATTCACCCTCCAGATGAGCCAGGTACTGAGAACCAAGAAGCTTGCCAGCGGTATGAAGTAATGCAATGTTTCACTGTGTCACAGCCAAAATCCATTCAAGAAGATGGAGAAGGTAAGGCATAAGATCATTGTAAAGTATTTGTTTTTTCCTACAATCTGAAAGAACAGGGAGGGAATTAACTATAACTTTCCTTCTGATACTATTTTTGGTTTACTATATTGTATTTCACAGAAGCAATTCAATTTGCAATATTTGTTTTACTATTAAAGAAAAACTCTGGGCCGGGGATTTAGCTTAGTGGTATAAGTGCCTACCTTGCAAGCGAAAGGTCATGAGTTCGATCCCTGGTACCAAAAAAAAAAAAAAAAAAAGAAAAACTCCAATTGCTAACATCTAGAATCCCTCTTTAAAATGCTCCAAAATTCACAGCTTTTAAGTTGACATTTCCACTAAAATGTCAAATAATTCAAATCAACTTGTTGTCTAGAATTGAGAGATGTAACTAACTGCTGTCAGTTGGAAATCTACCAGATGCAGCAGGCTGTTGAACAGCTCTGATTTTTAGAAAGTTTCAAGTTTAGAATGTAGGGAACATTGGAAGATAGAGTTGACATTTTTCAGGCTACCCACAACAGTTAGATTATCAGGGACTTATTTATGTGACAATGGGTGAGTCTTCCATGTCAACGTAGACTGCACTAAGTTTAGGGAGTGTAAGGACCAGGGAGGGTAGGAGACAAAAGTTGGTCAAAAGCAAATAGTATCATATGTAGCAGATCCCCCAGGAAGTGGAGATCACAGTCAACCTTTCACAGAATACATGTGGCGTGTCTTATATGGTCAGTTGTGTGATACTGTATGTAGCACTGTCAAAGCAAAATTTAGGAATGAGACTTCAAAAATGTTATACGTCCTACCAGCTATCCACAATGAATATGTTCATTATGTACCACAAATTTGAACTAATAAAAAATTATATACCCTAAATACAAAGTCCTCTGTCAAGAACAGAATAGCTGAGTGTGGTGACACATACCTGTAATTTCAGCGTTTGAGAGGCTGAGGCAGGAGGATCACTGTGAGTTTGAGACCATTCTGAGCTACATAGTGAACTCAAGGCCAGCCTGAACTACACAGTAAGACCCTACCTCCAAAGAAAGAAAGAAAGAAAGAAAGAAAGAAAGAAAGAAAGAAGGAAAGAAAGAAAGAAAGAAAGAAAGAAAGAAAGAAAGAAAGAAAAGAAAGAGAGAGAGAGAGAGAGAAAGAAAGAAAGAGAGAAAGAAGAAAGAAAGAGAAAGAAGAAAGAAAGAGAGAAAAAGAAAAGAAGCAGAGTAATACTTCAGAAAAAAGATTTTCTCAATTATAATTGGTAATTGTTTGCAGAGTGGTTATCAGAGTAATCTTTGTAGCCATTAAGTACTGATAAGTATAGGAAATTGACTACAAAAGTGCATTTTTAAAAAGTATCATGTTACGTGTTGGGAGTGTAGAATATTCTACTGTTAGCATGCACAAGACCCTGGGTTTAGTCAATGATTTTTTAAAAATGGTTTTGCTTAAATCCAACCAAAACTACTATTTCTAATTTTTTCATTCAAGTACAGACTCCTCTAGTTCATGTAAGAACACTAGATAGGAAGGAATCCTGTGTTCTAACTTGCTTCTACCTGCAGCTGCAGATTCTGATTGCCAGCAGTTTTATTCCTGAAGTCTCTACTGTTACATCATAGTGATTCCAGTATTATGTTAAACCCTATCATAGGGCTGGGGATTTAGCTCAGTGGCATAAGCACCTGCCTGGCAAGTGTGAAGTCATGAGTTCAATCCCTGATACTGCAAAAAAAAAAAAAAAAATTAAACCCTATCATATGTGTGGTTTTTATAAAGACCATTAATGGCAAGTAACAGATGCAAACTGTTTACTCTTTTTCCCTCAATTTCCCCTTGTTTTGAGCAGATTTCCAGTCATGTTTGATTTGTATCGCACGAAGATTACCTCGGCCTCCAGCAATTACAGGCGTAGAATCCTTTATGACCAAGCAAGATACTACAGGTACTCACTGTATAGTTCAGAATGTTTCATAGTTATTGATGAAGTGACTGTCCCCTAAAACTAATTATTTCCAAAGTGTTACATCTTTTTGCTCTGTGATATTCAGCCTCTCTTCTCTAGTCTTACATAGAAAACATTTTAAATAGTAGTCTTGATATAGTGCATTTTAGGGGTTGTAATTATTATTAACATAGAGTACTGGGAAGAATAATTTTTATTATTCACATACCTATATTTTTGTTGTAAATTATTTTTATGGTCATGTAACAAAACATTTAAAGAAATTTGGCTGATACAGATATGTGAATATGTGAAATACACATATATACATTTACAAAGGGATAAAATATATTAGTTTTAATATTCTGCTTAAATATGTTTGTCTCTTTTTTCCTTCATTCTTTTTGTTTAAATGTATTCAGCACATACTCTTTGAGTCCTTAGGAGTAACTGTACTGTGAAATTGTTCAGAGTATGTATGATTGGCCAAAATTCAATAATGTAGTTACATACTGGAATATGGCTTGTGATGGAAAAGGTGTGATATGGTGTCTGTTTTAAAATTAACTGGCCTGAAGACCCAAGGCTAACGTGGGTATGGAGCCCTTGAGCTCCAAAGGTGCTACATGGTGCCAACTGTCCAACATGTGCAGGAAGGGGCTGGGTGCAGCGGGTTTTTCTGCCTGAGGAAGCTGCTGCAAGAGCCCTCAGTGCCCGCGTGCTGGAAGGGGCTGGCATCCCGCGCTCTCCCAGTCAGCTGTTCATGGTGCCAACTCACAGGAGGTCTTCCAAACTATTTTTTTAAAGAGGGAAAATACATATATAATAACAATAATGCAGAGTTTCAGAACAAGACAATAGGAAATCAACAGTAGTTGATATATTGTATACGTTTATCTTCAAAGTACTTGCTCAGATTACAAGATACAGGCATGCAAAACTGTCCAAACAGTATAAGCACAAGCAGTTCTTTTCAATGAATTAATAGAAATTAGTAGTGTAATTATCTTAGCTGTCTTGTGTGTGTATGTATCCATATATTTTTTTTTCTTTTCCTTTCCTTCTTTTCTCCTTTCCCCCATCCCAGTCGTTCTTTCCTTTTGAGCAGTTTCTTACCTTTTCAGTATATCTGTTGTACTTTTTGGAGCTTATTTACCCTGTCAGTTTCATACATGAAGGAGACAATATGATGTTTACACATGCAAGTCTAATTTATTTCACTCATGAGTATGGTCTCTAGTTGCATCCATTTACCTACAAAAGCCTTGAGTTTTTCCTTCTTTATTGCAGAATAGTACTCCATTGTATAGATACTACTTTTTTTAAAATGAATTCCTCGGTTTATGGGCATTTGGGTTGTTTCCAAGATTTAGATATTACAAATTGTGCTGCTGTGAACATGGGTGCACATATATTGCTGTGGTACGATGATTTTAATTCATCTTGGAAAATAAACAGAAAGGGAATAACTGGATTGAATGGGATCTCCAATCCTAGTTTTTTGAGGAATCTCCACACTGATTTCCACCGTGGTTGCACCAGTCCACACTCCTACCAGCAGTGAAGAAGAGTTCCTTTTCCCTGCCATCCCGCCAGCATTTGTTATTGATTGATTTCTTGATAATAGCCATTCTTTCTGGAGTGAGATGAAATCTCAGTGTTGTTTTAATTTGCATTTCTTAAATGACCAACAATGTTAAACATTTTTTATATATTTATATGCCATTTGTATATCTTTATCTGAGAAGTGTATATTCATCTCAGATGCCCATTTTTGGATTGGGTCTTTGAATTTGGGGGCCTTATTTTTTTTTCAATTCTTCATATGTTCTAGATCAAAGTCCTTTGTCTGAGGGACAGTTGGCTAAAAATTTTTCTGAGTCTATGGGTTTTCTTTTCACTCTGTTGGTGATTTCTTTTGATATGCAAAAACTTTTTAATAGGATGGGTTCCCAGTTGTTGATTCTTTGAAGTACTTCCTGTGCAGCTTGGTTTTTGTTCATAAACTCTCCACCTACCCCTATGGCTTCAGGGTTTCTACCTATTTTCTCTTCCAGTGGATTTAGTGTTTCTGTTTTAATATTTAGATCCTTGATCCATTTTGACTTTAGTGCATAGAGATATGAGTCTAGTTTTAGTCTTCGGCGTGTAGAGAGCCAGTTTTTCCAGCATCATTTATTAAAGAGACTGTCATTCTTCCAGCAAATGTGTTTTCTGCAGACTATTCTTAAGTACAAGATTCTCATTTGAATTTCAGGTGATTTTGTTTCTAACATCTGCGTTTATACCAAGGTGAGTAATATCCTGGTTGAATTGGATTAAGTACATCAGATTCAAGATCCTAGCTTAAAAGATCTAATGAATATTTTATGTTACTATTATGCAAACTAAATGGGGTATATAAAGAAGGAATTAGTTGAATGAGTAGGAACACATAGTATGATCAATTTGAATTGATTGTATGAGAAAAGAAAAGAAAGGTGGGTAAAAGATAAAATCAGGCATTCACAGAAGAGAAAGCAATAATGGTGAATAAAAATGAAAATATGAAAAATATTTTATCTCATTAGTAATTGAGGAAATCTAAATTTAATCACAAGATGCCATTTTTCACCTATTAATTTTAAAAAATTAAGCCAGACATTGTGACAGTCTGGGAGGCTGAAACAGGAGTATAGCAAGTTTGAGCCCAGCCTAGTACTTAGTAAGTAAAAATTGTGCTGGAATGTATCTCAGTGCAGAGGTCCTAGATTCAATACGCAGTACCAGGAGAAAAACATAAAGAAATAGCCTGATGATACTAAGTGATTGAAGGATGCTAGATTGCCAGTAACACTTTTTTTGATGCTGGGGATTGAACTGAAGGCCTTGGGCATGTGCTCTACCACTGAACTACAAACCCAGTCCAAATAATAATTCTTACACATTACTGATAGGAATATAGAGTGGTGCAAGTGTCTGAAAAATAGTTTGAAAGTTAGTATTCCAAAGCTGAACATTTGCATACCCTGCAAGGCAGTAGTTCTCATATATACACTGGAGAAATTCTCTCACATATCGGCCATGCAGCATGTGAAGGGTGAGCATGGCCACACTGCCTTTATGACAGAAAATCCTCTGGGAGCAATCTAGATGCCCAGCTGCAGGAACATGTAAAGACAGAGAGGAATGTGACACAAGAAAAGTACACACATAGTAAATAGAGATAGGTAATACCAAGTTCTGAAGTTGCTTACAAAGTTGCCTGGTTTTCTTTCTATTGTATAATTCTTAATTTATATATAAGATTGAATAAAAGAAATCTGAAGAATGACAGACTAAATTAATTGCCTCCTGATTAACTGAGAAATAATATCCAGAGTTTTGTCATTGCCACTTTGGAAATTTGACTAACCACGATACCAATAAGAGATCACCACTAGATTATAAAGTATGTGTTCTGTGTGCCTAGAAAATGTTTCTTTTTCTTTCTGCCTTTGTTTTTTTTTTGTTGTTGTTTGTTTGTTCGTTTGTCATTTGAGACAGGATCTCACTATGTGCAGGCTGACTGTAAATTTGCTTATGTAGCCCAGGCTGGACTAGAATGCACAGCAGTCCTCCTGTCTCAGCCTCCCAAGTGCTGGGATTTCAAGCCAGCACCACCACATCCAGCTGGATGCAACTGTTTTGAAATATAGATGATTTATGTCGAGGATATCTTAAATGTAAACTTTCATTCTTTATGTAGGTAAAATCATCTCTATCGATACCAGTTCCCTGAGAGCTGCTGGCAGAACTGGCTGGGAAGATTTAGTGAGGAAGTGCATTTATGCTTTTTTCCAGCCTCAGGGCAGAGAGCCATCTTATGCTAGACAACTGTTTCAAGAAGGTAAAATTTTCTCAGTTATTTTCATTAATTTTGCTCTTTGTTAATACAGAATAGTTTGTGTAGAACTTATGGCTTGATAAGTATTTTCTCCAAATTATTGTTTTTATAATAATCAGTTTTAGGAAAGGAAGAAATGGGTAAGCAAAGTAACTCATCAGTGGATCCTAAAATTTGGATGCACATTCTAAAGAACAGGA
The DNA here is from genome assembly GCA_004027455.1 of Hydrochoerus hydrochaeris. NCBI lineage: Eukaryota > Metazoa > Chordata > Mammalia > Rodentia > Hydrochaeridae > Hydrochoerus > Hydrochoerus hydrochaeris. Next base: position 109,737 of record PVLA01005164.1, on the reverse strand, counting down.
TGTCATGTGGTGATCATTCACTCATTCATTCATTCATTCATTCAGCAGACATGTATCAGGTCCCTAACATGTCCAGGACACTGTGTATACAACACACCAGAGAAACAGTGGTGACTAAGAAGAGGATTTTGCCTGTAAGAAGCTCATAAGAGATTAAGGGAAGACAGCTCTACCACGCAGTGTGACACAAGCTGTGATAGAAGTGTACCCAAAGGAGAAAAACATTCTGACTTGGGAATTCAAGGATAACTCTAGAAATGAAGTGGTGTGTTTGTCTGACTCATAAGGATCATTCACAGCTGAGTAAGCGTGTCACAGGGCCTCTGGATAAACAGAGGTCTGCGTCACGCACCTTCATAACTTTTGAAGCACCTCTGTCTTCTTACTCGTGTTAATATTGCAAACAAAAAGTATGTCCTTTGAAGTTATTAACTAATGAATAGCTACTGTGTCTTAGTAAATTTTATGGGAGTATGTAATTGTATTCGCTGCCCTTAGCAATTGAACAGCACTTAGGAAGAAGAGGAAAAGTTAGTTGCAAATTAAGGTTAGTTGAGAATAAAGGCCAGAAAGTTTATTCAGAATTAATGGACTTTGATGTACTTTTAAAATATTGCCATGTAACTAATATTCCCTTTCCAGTATAATTCATTCTGTAATCTTTAGATAGCTTCTTTCTATGGCTATTCATGTAAAACAATTAAGGATTTATTTCTTTATTTTATTCCCCTTATTAATTTTAACATTTTCCCCATAACATGTTTCCTCAGTTTATAGATGATTTTCAGCTCACGATGTGTGAGGTCAGCTGACTCCATACAGAAGGCTGAAGTAGCTTGTCTTTTCTTCCGGAGGCTCTCTATGGAAAACTGTCTTGGTTACCTCTGGGACAACTTCTCACAGAGGACTGATTTTCCAGTGGCTTCCTTATAAAACGCATGCCACCCTTCAAGCTGGTATCTCACTGGGGAGAGCCAAGAATCTGACTGTTTTTTACTGCCCCAGACAACCCTGAAGTACAGCCCAGTTTGGAAACCATTCCAATAAATACTTACTGCTACCCACTGGGGGCAAACTCTGTGCAGATTACTACTGGGACTCGATATCCACTCACTGCCTAGAGTACTGACCTGTGTAGTAATCTTTGTAAGTTGGGCCGTCTATGGCTTTTCAGTACTTTTAAGAACTTTTTTTGCTGTAATTTGTATATAATTTCTACCAAGGCAAAGCAGGTCCAGTTAATTGTTTCATCATTCTAATGAGTAGATATAACAGAGCCAGTTTAAGGTATGTGTTTTGAAACATTAGAGTTCTCTATAAAAATAGGTTAATTAAACTATAATAGGTAATTTTTTATATTAGCATGAAGTGAAACAATTTAGAAAAACTAAAGAAATATAAATATAACCCAACACTTCTTACTCATTATGTTTGCCCCTTCCACTTATTTTTTGGGGTTTTTTGTTTGGTTGGTTGGTTTTGGTTTTTTGAGACAAGGTCTAGTCCACCTGAGCCTTGAACTCACTATGTGATCCAGGCTGGCCTCAAACTTGGGGCAATCCTCCTGCCTCAGCCTCCCAACTGCTGGGGTTACAGGCATGTGCCACCACACCCAGCTCATTCCACTTTTTAAAATAAAGGATTTCTACACAGAAATGACATACTGAATCCAGGCATGGTGGCACACACTTGTAATCTCAGCAGTCAAAAGGCTGAGGGAGGAAGATTGCCATGGGTTCAAGGCCAACCTGGGCTACATAGAGAATTTAAGACCAGTTTAAACTATATAGTGAGACCCTGCCAAAAGAGAGAGAGAAGAAGAGACAGGCAGACAGACAGAAAAAATGAAAGAATGAAAGTTAGTTATTGTACTTAAAATTTGTCTTTGAAATAAGACTGCAAGGCCCAGGGCCCAGGAATTTAGCTCAGCAGCATAAGCGCCTGCCTGGCAAGCTCAAGGTCATGAGTTCGATCCCTGGTACCAAAAAAACAAAAAAAGAATTAAGACTTGCAGAGTTCATGTGACTCCTGTTCTAGTGTTTTGACAATTCTGAACAATTTTCCAAGCAGCCTGCAGGGATACATCTTTTTCTGGTATTTTGTATTGAGCAGTGTGTGGTCCGTGAAACATATGAGAATCACTTTTCAAGACAGTGACCCGCTGAATTAAATTTGAGATGAGGATTCAGATATTTTAACAAGCCACAAAGATAATGCTTAAATTGAAGAAGCATTGTTCTGTCAAGAATGAAGAGAGGTATAATTTACATTGGCAGTTACCTGGCCTCTTTCACTTAGGCACTTTGTGAAAGGAATGAGATGCATTCCTGTTAGAATGGCTGTTACCCAAAAGACAGAAAAGAACAAGTGCTGGTAAGGAAGTGGAGAAAGGGGAACCCTTGAATGCTACTGGTAGGAATGTAAATTAGTTACAACCATTACAGAAACCAGAATGGAGATTCCTCAAAAAGTTAGAAATAAAACTATCACATGATCTAGCAATCCCACTTCCGGGTATTGGACCAAAGGAAATAAAATCATGTTGAAGAGACAGCTCCCATGTTCTTTGCAGCACTGTTCAAAGGAGCCAAGATCCAGTCTCTAAATGTTACTGATGGGTAAATGAAAACAAGGAAAATGGGGTATATACACACAAGGAATACTGTTCAGCCACAGAAAGGAAACTGTCATTGGAAACTGCACGAATGAGCCCAGAGATCATTATGTTAAGTGAAATAAGCCAGGAGCTGGGCATGGTGGCACCTGCCTGTAATCCCAACAGTAGGAAGGCTGAAGCAGGAGGATCACCATAAGTTTGAGGCCAGCCTGAACTACATAGTGAATTCAAAGGCAGCCTGAATTACACAAAAGGACCCTGTCTCAAAAACAAACAAACAAAAAAATTAAACCAGGTACAGAAAGATAAATACCACATGATCTCACTGGTGTAGAATCTATGATAGTCAATCTTATAGAAATAGAATGGTAGCTACCAGAGCTGGGGTGGTTAGCCAGGGTGGGAAGGCCAGTTGTGGTGACATCGATCAGAGTATTGCAGTTAGTTGGAGTAAGTTCAAGAAATGTATTGTATGGAATAGTGCCTAGAGCTATGACAGTATGTTGTATACTTGGGAAATGCTGGGGGTGTGGATGTTAAGTGTTCCTACCACGAAAATGATAAGTACATGAGATATTTCATGTCTTGATTAGCTAGATTTAAACACCTACAATATATATGTACTTCAAGGGCCATATTATACAGGATAAATAGATGCAATTTTGTCTGTAAATTTAAATAAATTTGGGGGAGGAATAATATGAGTTATGTTACTATGTCCTTGATTTTAATAAAGCTTTACAGTTATTGATACCTAAGCAAAAAAAAAAAATTGTCTTCCATCTGTCACTTTTTTTCCTGTCCATTAACGTTTTTATGGCAGCAGCTGATAATAAAATCCTAATAAGAACTAAAAATTTAAATTCTTATTCAGCTGGTTTTGGCAGAGACAGCTCGTGAAGTATGTTTAAAGGATGCTTATTGTGTTATTTTCCAGAGTCGTATTTTAAAATGCACTTTAAATTTTTATTTAAAAAATAAAAATGCAATTTAGTCATGGGAGAACTCATACAGACTAGATTAAAACCATGATTCTGCACTGAAACTTGGCACAAAAGGTATTAAGACCACTCGAGCTGTTCAGATAAAGATAAGTTCCATGCAAGTGGAGGTAGTTTGGTAAACTTTCTAGGTGCTGCTTTAAAGGAAAGTGTGGGTTAGGATATTTCCTAAGGTCACTGATAAGATAGATTGATGTGAGCAGGTTTTTATTTTTATTTTCTAAGAGCAAAATATATTTATTGAGAGAAAGAAAGCTTTTGTGTGAGAGAGACAGAAGGATCCTGAGTGGGTTTCCAAAGACTGTCTTACCTAGAGACTTTTACAAATCAAAACTGATGTGGGTGGTTTTAAACCAGATTTCTTGACCCCACCCAGTGCTACTAAATAAGTGTGTAGCCTAAGATGTTTTTAACAGAGAAGTTTAGAAAACAAACCTAGGTTCCACAGGATACTAATAACTGTAACTAGGAATTAAAGCTTCATGCTTAACCTAGGAAAATGCATCAGTCTCCCACTTTCCGGAGTTCAGAAGGCATGTTTAAGGTATTTTGGCTTCTAGGAAGTTCTACAATAAAGATACCTCTCAGACCTTGTTACTCAGTTTTGTTTTTCTTCAGAATACTCTCCTATAGCACACTGTTAGCAGTTAGGGAGAACACTAGTCATAGGAAACATGAAGCCTGTTAACTAGGTTTGTGGGTTTTATTCACCTACTTACAGTAGGTAGTGGACTATTATTCTTGCCTTTGAAATGCCCATGGTATACTGTTATATGAAAAAGTGGAATAAGAAAGCACAGCATATATAGTATGATCTCACGCTTGTGTGTCTATCCAATTCTAGAAGACTAACAAAATATCAAAAGTGATTGTATCTGAGTGGTAGGATTACAGATGACTATTCTTTGATCTTTTGTCTATTGGCTTAACTTTATTTTCACAAAATAAAAATATTTTTATTTTAAAAAGTCACAAGCAAAGTTGGAAAGTGTTTACAGTTCCGAGAAATATACAAGAATGATATAATACATAATTACCATTATTAATGAGTAACCAGATGCTGTTTGAGGTGTGTGTGACGTGGTTAATTCCATGGCCCACATAACAGAGTTAACTGAAAGTCTTTTTATGTTACACTTTGTTGAAAATACTTAAAATATGAGTTTACTTTCCTCTTGTAAAAATTTTGATGTACTAAAAAGAGTTCTTAATGGTCATTGAAAATTTTGCAACATCAGAAATAATTTTTTTTTTACCTCATAACAATTTTTGAGAAATTCAATTCTTTCTGTGTATTTAGGGAAATATTAAAAAGAAAAAGAAATCTTGCCAGGGATTTAGTTCAGCAACTTAAGTGCCTTCCTTGCAAGCATGTAGTCGTAAGTTCGATCCCCAGTACTAAAAGAAAGAAAGAGAGAGAGACAGAGACAGACAGAAAGACAGAGGGAGGGAAGGAGGGAGGGAGGGAAGAAGGAGAGAAGGAAGGAAGGAAGACAAACAAGCACGCAAGCAAGCTCGCTCTCCCAGCCTGGAGCCATACTGCCCTTCTACACATTTTACACCTGCCTGTTTAGTTAACATTAATGAGGCATGCTTGTTTGAGGTCGTCTCAGCACCAAATTGGATAGGATCAAAATTCTAAACAGCTCTGCCTCTACAACTGCCACGATCAGGGGAATTTTAATATTTTCTTTGCTTTTTTTTTTTTTTTTCTTAGCTTAGGCTTCTCTTAGGAAGAAAAATAAAAACAATTGTAAAGCAAAATATTTTTTGGAGAGTTTCTAGGCTATCAGAAATATGCCTTCAGTTATATCCCTTCTTTGTAAAAAGTTCAGAGATGGGCACAAAAGTCAAAGGTCAAAATGCTAGCTGTGTACCTGGAAAATTGAGACCACAAATGAGGCCAGGACCTACGGTCAAAGTGTGATTCTAAAGGTAGACCTCAAAACCCATTTATGAGGAAAACGTGCTATTCAGAGTAAATGTTTACCAGCTCTGTAAAGGGCTGTGACTACCTTACCCCCCTTCCCACACTGAGCATTGAACTCTGGGGTGCTCTGTCGCTGAGCTATATCCCCAAGATCTTTGAGATAGTGTCAGCAGGTTCTCTGGGCTGGCCTTAAAACTGGGATTCTTTTGCTTCAGCCTGCTGAGAAATGAGATTGCAATGTATGCCACTGTACCTGGCTCCTTACTCATGTCTTAGTTCAAAATATCAGTGATGATTGCATACAGTTTGAGCTATTGATGTAAGTGGTGTTTAGGGTTTGACTATGAATGTATGTGACTCAGAACATTTTTATTTTTGAAGCTACTTGTTGTCTGTTTTCTTTAGTGATTATTCAGGAAACATTTGTTCAAAGCCTGCTGGGTAGTAAGCTCCATGCTAGATACTGTCTCACAATATTGCAGACTGTGTTTTGGAAGTGAGTGAACTGGGATGAACCACTGAGTCCTAAACGTACATATGAAGATCAGAGGTTAGGCCTACTTCTCCTCAGCTTAGTCTTTTCACGGATCCTTACTGCCTGCCTTTTTAGTGTTTCTTCATCTGAACAGTCAAGCACCAGAGTTTCAGTTAACTGAAGAGTCTAATTTATCATAGCCTCAAGGGTTATAGGAATATTTCTCAAAGGTAGATTGAGTGCCCAAGGCCTTGAGTTCAGTCTTTAGCACCACAAAAAAATAAAAATAAAAAAGTATGACTGTATTGTAACTCTTTTCTTATTTCAAAGATTGGATGTATAAATTATAATACAGTGTCTTATTCAGTACATTATCATTCAAAATAATTCTCACTTCAAAACTTAAAGTATGGTAAAATTCCACGTATTTCATTAATAAAATCCATCAAATTGCAAAATTTTCACAAGTAGTTCTGTGTTTAGGCAGCAACCAAAAGTAACCAAAAGTATTAATATTTCTCTGATCCACATTAAATATCTTAACATTTCAGTGTTAGCTTGAGTTTTTAGTTGTTTCTTAGTCTGTGTGATTTGTTAATAAATAAATTTCTCTTCATAAATATTTATTACAAAATAAGTCTAGCTGGGTATGGTGGTGCATGTCTGTAATCCCAGTACTCAGGAAGCAAAGGTAGGAAAATCACAAGTTTGAAGCCAGCCTGGACTACATAGCAAGACCATGTCTCAAAAGAATAAGTAAGTAAAAATTGAATCTAGATACCTACAAGAGTGAAAACATAAGTTGACAGGTGTGGTGGCACACACCTGTAATACTAGCACTTGAGAGACTGGGGCAAGAGGATGGCCATAAGTTCGAGCCATACTGGGCTACATAGCAAGACCTTGTCTCAAAAAAATTTTTGTAATTACATAAATTTACATAGATATATTTGAGAAGATAGCTAAGATCAAAAATTTGCCCTTTAAAGAAAGTTATGGCAGTTGATCACGTGTCAGTATTAGCCTGGTTAGGTGAGATTCAAATTGATGATCAGTCAACCAGCACTTTCTAGATGATTTTTTTGCAAAGCACAGTGCAGGATTCAATGGAGAACAGAAAACAAATAACACAGTACAAACCCTTATGCTTATTCTAGCTACTGAATAAAAATCCGTAAGAGGAGTATAGGAGTGTTTAGGAAATGATGAAAAGTAGGGCTAAAAATGCAAGGAAAAGTCAGACTGCTTCAAGCTGCGCTACCAGTATGATAGTCACTAGTCACAGGTGGATGTTGAGCACTTAAAATGCAGCTAATATTAGTGACCAAAGAACTGAATTTTAAATTTTATTTAATTTCAAATGCCCACATGTGACTGATGGCTGTTGTATCGAACAGTGCAGCTTTGTAGAATAACCAGTAAATGTTTCCCAGAAGAATAAGGAAAGCCTGAAGAGAAATAAACCAGGTAAGGAAATAGATAAAATGACCCAACATGAAACATGTATCTGTCTTCTCAGGCCCTTTATATATTCTTAGATTTATCATCTTCATGTTAATAGTTTAAGATTCCTCTTTTTGATTGCTGTTGTATTTTCCAAAATGAATTGTCGAAAAGGTTGGGACTGTTAATTAACAGTTTGGGATTTTAATAAAATTTTCACATTTACTCTAGCCAACATTTACTTATATCCTTCCACAGAAATCATGACTAAATATCCCCGTGATTTCAGTGAAATTGCTGTATGGGTAAAGAATGTGTTTGGTTGGGCATAGATCTCCATCCTGGCAATTAAATTTTTGTCTTAGTTTTAATACTTATATTTATTATAGTACAGGTTTTCAACATATTCTGCCTTCTGCAGTTGACTTTGGATCCCCAAGACAATAAAATAGGACATATCTTCTCATTTAAGTAATATGTAGCTTTAAAACTTACTTGTTTGATAAAGTGTTTCTTTCATATGCCATTTAAAATGTAATTGAAACGCTTTCTGAAATGTCTTTGAAAAATAAGGCTACCAATACAGGCTGAGTTATAATAGTAATTTGTGGTAGTAATTCTTTTTTTTCTGTTGATATGATTTCTGATCTTGATATAACTAAATTTATGTATTAAATTCCTCTTAAAATTCTATTACTAAAATATCAATGGCATTTTACTTCTTAGTAGTCCAATATAGCCTTTACATAGTTAGTAAGCATTTACCTCTATGATTAGCATTTTGTCTGCTGTTTAGAAAGTTTTAAGACAATATAAATATTTTTTATAAAGTGATTTGACTGCCATAACCAAGATTTGTTCTTTATATTAGTAGTTATTGCCTTTATCTTAATTTGCTAATTGCTAAACTTGAAAAATTAAAACATTATTAATACATACCAGACATAGTAATTCCACAGCAGGTTGAGGCAGGAGGATCACAAGTTCCAGGATACCCTAGATAATTTAGTTAGACCCTGTCTTAAAGTAGAAGACAATTAAAGTTGAAATATTATTTGAAAAAAAAAAAAAGTAAAAGACAAAACGGGCTGGGGATGTAGCTCAGTGGTAGAACACCACTGGGTTTAATCTCCAGTAAAGCAGGGGCAGGAGGGGTGTGGTGACACAGAGGCCACCAAAAAAACTATACACATCTCAGGAAAAGAAAAACTTCTATAAGTATTTTAATATTAAATTTATCAAGACATCATGAGATTAATACAAGTTACCTTTGGCATCTGCAATTACAAGAGGTGCTCAAAGTGGTAGCCATGAGCTTCCAGATATTTATTAGTATGGTGAACTACTGAAAATAGCATTTTCAGATTCTTCTCTAAGTCCAGCAGTGTAGTGGATTTTCTGCAATACATGACATCCTCTAGGGTCACACCATCTGTTGAAAAAACATAGTACTATTTTTATTTTCCTGAAGTACGTATATATTTTTTGGCCAACTCTGTATATACCTAATAATTTATCAAATGGAACCTTGTTGATTCACATCCTTGAGTGAAATTGTAAACTTGAATATTAGTAAAGGAACTCTACAAACTAAACAAAACTTAGAGGATGAATTATATGGAACGTGAATTATATCAGTAGAATTATTATTTTAAAAATCAGCCCAACCAAACAAAACTTGCTGAAAAACACTGAAAATAAAGGAGGAAAAGTACTTCCTGATATTTTTAATGGAAACTTAGTAAATTTGAAGTGCTGCCTCATTATAGGGAAAGGTTAAAGCTGATATTCTCTTGGCTTGGGGTTTCTTCATGATCTTAATTTCTGAGAGGAGGCACCTATGCAAGGAGGCCTAAAGTAAAACCTGTCATCAAGTGCTTTATTTCAACTGGAATCATTTTTTCCACTCAGATACAGAATCTGCTTTGAACTATATTTTGAGTCTGAACAGGCAGCTGTGGGGAGGGCATTTAAAATGAGACTTTAGGAAGAAATAAGGCCTGGTTTCTGTCCTTTGCCCAACGTTCAAGTACAGAATTTTAACTAGGTTTCTCTTTTGTTTGAAACAGTGATGACTCGTGGCACTGCCTCCAGCCCATCCTATAGATTCATATTGAATGATGGGACAATGCTTAGCGCCCACACCAAGTGTAAACTTTGCTATCCTCAAAGTCCAGACATGCAACCTTTCATCATGGGAATTCATATCATCGACAGGTACTACTTATTTGGAGAGCTTCATATGAAATAAGTTAGTTCACATATCTCTTCTTAGAGAAAATTTATGCTCTTGGTGACTAGACACAGAGCTTCTAAGTTAGGCGTAAAATTAGAGTACTGTGCTGAATAGTCAATGCATCCATTTTGGATTTTAGAGTTTTGTCACCAAGTAACTTTGTTGTTCATAAAGAAAGTCAGGAAAGACAAGACTGAAAATATGTGTGTTAGGAACCGAAAACAAAATGGTGCCTAAAGATCTATGAATTTGTAGTCTTAGAAGAAATTTCAGAGTTTGTAACATTGTTATTTTTATCTTTCAAAATGCTTTAATTTCATTAGGACAAACTTTATAGCTCTTGAATTCCAGTGCACAGTTTCGCATAGAAGCTACAAATCATTCAACCCTCAAGTTGAGATTTTAAGCACTGTTTCCCCTAGTTTTTCCCCCTCTCTAAAGATGTTTTATAGTGATATACATGATAAGGTCATGGAACTGCACTTTTATCCAGTAACCTATTAAAATTCCTGCATTTACAACTGTTGAAAACTTAACAACAAAAACAAAGAAAAAAAATCATGCAAAAAAAGGGAGCCGGGGTTTTAGCTCAGTGGCATAAGCCCCTGCCTGGCAAGCACAAGGTCATGAGTTCTATCCCTGGTACAAAAAAAAAAAAAAAAAACATGCAAAACTTTAATCAACAGACATTTCCCTCACTTCATCTTCTCTTCATCAGATGATTTTGCTTATTGGAACATGGTAATGCCAGTCACAAATCTATTGTTATAATTATGAATTTGAGTAAAAAAACTCAGTGAAAAGCTGAATTCAGTATTCCATTTTTTTCTAGTTTTACCTGAGATTATTCTTGTGAGTGGAATTAGCAGAGTTCTTTTTTCATATTGTGATTTTTCTTTCAAAACATCTGCTATGTCTGCATATCACCCTTTTTAATTTTCACATCAGCGACGCAGTATTTTCCTTACCCAGTCTTCCTCTTTGGAGTTGAAATACTTAAAAGCTGTAACAGGAAAGTCATGTATAAGTATTTTATAAACAAACACATGAGAAATTTCTCTTTAAACCAGAAGTATTGTTGTAATATTAACTATTTGTATTAAGTTTAGAAAGTTTCAAAGTACATCTGTTGGGTTTTTCCTGTTACTAAGACTTCTTTTTCATGTAACTGGAGTATTATCAAATGAAAGGACCTGTAAGCACTATTTCCTAGAAAGTGGTACTGATACTTCACAGTGGTACTGATAGGCAGCCCACTGCTTTTCCCTAATCTAAGATGACACAAAAGCTCTTTACTTGATAGCTTGCAACATTAATGAAGTCTCTGGCTTTCTATTATGGCATATATGATATTATATATGATGATATATATGATAAAAATATTTTAATGTAAACAAATGAAAATGTTTTAATAATAATATATTTCCCCTCGCCTAGGGAACACAGTGGGCTTTCTCCTCAAGATGACACTAATTCTGGAATGTCAATTCCCCGCGTAAACTCCTCGGTCAATCCTAGTATCTCTCCAGCTCATGGTGTGGCCCGTCCATCCACTTTGCCATCATCAAACAGCAGCATGGTATCCACCAGAGTGAACCGCCAACAGAGCTCAGATCTTCATAGCAGCAGCAGTCATACCAATTCTAGCAACAACCAAGGGAGTTTTGGATGCTCACCTGGAAATCAGATTGTAGCCAATGTTGCCTTAAACCAGGGACAGGCCAGTTCCCAGAGCAGTAATCCATCTTTAAGCCTCAACAATTCTGCTATGGAAGGTACAGGGATTTCCCTAACACAGTTCATGTCTCCTAGGAGACAGGTTACTTCTGGCTTGGCAGCAAGGGGCAGGGTGCCAAACAATTCATTTCCTCCAAATATTCCAACTTTAAACTCCCCAGTTGGCATGACAAGTGGTGCCTGTAATAATAGTAACCGATCTTACTCAAATATCCCAGTAACATCTTTACAGGGTATGAATGAAGGACCCACTAACTCTGTTGGCTTCTCTGCCAGTTCTCCAGTACTCAGGCAGATGAGCTCACAGAATTCACCTAGCAGATTAAGTTTACAACCAGCAAAAACTGAGTCCAAAGATAACAAAGAGATTGCATCCATTTTAAATGAAATGATTCAATCTGACAACAGCTCTAGTGATGGCAAACCTCTGGATTCAGGGCTTCTGCATAACAATGACAGACTCTCAGATGGAGACAGTAAATATGCTCAAACCAGTCACAAGCTAGTGCAGCTTTTGACAACAACTGCAGAACAGCAGTTACGGCATGCAGATATAGATGCAAGCTGCAAGGATGTACTGTCTTGCACGGGCACTTCCAGCTCTGCCTCTGCTAACTCCTCGGGAGGTACTTGCCCTTCTTCTCATAGCTCACTGACTGAGCGGCACAAAATTCTGCACCGGCTCTTACAAGAGGGTAGCCCCTCGGATATCACCACTTTGTCTGTGGAGCCTGATAAAAAGGACAGTGCATCTACTTCAGTGTCAGTGACTGGACAGGCCCAAGGGAACGCTAGTATAAAACTAGAACTGGATGCTTCAAAGAAAAAAGAATCAAAAGACCACCAGCTCCTGCGCTACCTTTTAGATAAGGATGAGAAAGACTTAAGATCAACTCCAAATCTGAGCCTGGATGATGTAAAGGTGAAAGTGGAAAAGAAAGAACAGATGGATCCTTGTAACACAAACTCAACCCCAGTGACCAAACCTGCTCCTGAGGAAATTAAACTGGAATCCCAGAGCCAGGTAGGTAATTTCTCACTTCACAGAATAATCATTCCTAGTTATTAGTCCTTTTGATTTATTTTATTCCCCCATAGACTAGGTTTGGATTCATGGCATGTTTAGTCCTGTCCACGAGGTTACTACCAAGAGGTTAGCATAGTATCTGATTGGAAAAACAGGATGGCCTCAGAAGTTCTCTTCAGAAATTTATAGAGTTGCAGAACACATGTGACATTTAAGAAAGATTTTTCTTTCTATAAAGTCAGATTATGTATCTTTGGACATTTTCAAAACACTTTCCCTGGCCACCTCCTCCCAGTCCCACGTATTCAATTCAACTCTGGGGTAGAGCCTAGAAATCTCCCTTTTAGAGAAGTTCCCCAAAGGACTCTGATGCATAACTAAGTTTGGGAACCTCTGATATAAATAAACCAAGTGGAAAAGAAATACAAGCAATTAGACAAGGTTACCTCCTTAAAGCATTCTAAAGCTTTCAGTTTTTTATTTTCTGAGACAGGGACTCTATATATTCCAGACTGACCAACCTTGGACTCAATTTTGTAGCCCAGGCCGGCCTGTAACTCAAGATGATCCTCCTGCTTCAGCTTCCTTGATGCTAGGATTATAGGGTGTGCTACCACACCCAGATTTCTAAGGCTATTTTTGTTCTCATTTGATTCTAATCACCCTCAATCCCCATCAGAGAAGATTTAAATATTCTGGGTCACAGAACAGTCACTCTTACCTAATATGACCTAAAATAGAAGTAAATAAAAATAAACCTTTTGTAAATTGTTGTTACAGATTAGGAGCTTGTATATCTGGGATGGGTTGGCATTGTTACAAAAATTAACAAGAAGCTTCATTTAATGAATACTTGTGAATTCTGAAAGATGCATGTATGGTCCCTACACTCAAGGAGCTCTCATGTTATGTAGAGATAATATAAAGGCACTTACAAAACAGCTGATAATGTATTTACAAAGCAGCTTATCAACAAAGACTCTCCACCATAAAATAAGATTTACACTTAGTATGCCTGCATCCTTCAGTTTCTTGAAACAGCTTGATTTTTCTTCTCTCCTTTCATTTTAAGTCTCTTTCCATGAGCATATGCCATTCCAGACACATGGAAGTCCTTTCTAACCCTGAGCTAAGCATCTCTCAAGGCATTTTCCGCCTTGTTCTCCCCTCTGTTCCTGCTGAACTTTTCATCCTTCACATGTCATCCTGATCAAGTTTCTAGGGCCCAGAAAACTCCAGATACAGTTCCTTCATCTCTGCTCTTATGGGCTTTGTTTGTCTCTTTTTACAATTTGTAGTAACACTACAGGGGCGGGGGGTTTACTGGGGATTGAACCTAGACCTTTGCACTGAGCTATATCCGCAACCCTTTTTATTTTTTGAGACAAGGTCTTGCTAAGTTGCCCAGGCTAGGCTCAAACTTGTGATCCTCCTGTCTCAGCCTCCCAGAATGCTGGGATCACAGGCATGCTAACACTATATTGACTGTTTCTTGAAATTTATTCTCTTTAAGATGAAGTCTGTGTCTCATTTTCTTAGTACGATGAAACTAATAGATTTGAAGCTTTTGTAAATAAGGAGAAAAGGTGGTTGAAGGGAGGAGAAGGGAATGGAAAAAAAGAAGCATGATATATCATGACAGGTACAAATTCCCTGTGATGATATTATCATTACTACATCTAAAATTACCAATAAAATAAAAAATTTTTAAATTAAAAGAAATTAACAGTTTTTTAAGGATAAAAGCAGCTTTGAATAATAAGTATATTATAACTCTCATTCTTTAAAAGAAGGGGCCAGGGATATAGCTCAACCGCATAAGTTCCTGCCTGGAAAGCACAAGTTTGTGACTTTGATTCCCGGTATCCAAAAATAAATAAAAAGCAGCTTTATAAAATAATGCTATTGTGTATATCAGATATACGAGGACATCTGTTTTGTTGCATATGTACCTCTATTTCTGCTGAGTTTTTATATATGAGTAGGATCACATGATCATAAGATTTGCATGCACTCATCTTTAGTAGATAATGCAGTTTTCCAGTGTATGAAATTTTTTTCCATGTCCTTGCTAATGCTTGGTATTATCTTTCTTTTAAATTGAGCCATTCTAGAGTATGTATACAGTAGTTCATTTTGTTAGTTTGCATTCTCTGATAAATATTCATTGGATAGCTTTTGTAAATTGCCTGGTTGAGTCTCTTGCCCATTTTTTAAATGTCTTATCCTTTGCTTACTAACTTGTGAGAGTTCTTAATGTATTTTGGATATAAATCTTTTATTGAATATATATTTATAGATATCTTCTCTATGCTATGACTTACATTTTCCTTCTCTCAGTGGTGCTTTACAATGATGTGAAGTTCTTCGTTTTAACACAGTTGAATTTGGCCATATTTTCCTTTATGGTTAAGGCTTTTTGCACATATGTAGTAAAAGACATGTTCAAAATTGTTCATAGCAGCTTTATTTTGAAACAACCCAAAAATCTGTCATAGAAGAATAGATAATTATATTGTAACATATTCAACAATTAGGTATTATCATCTATGAAAATGAATTAAATACAGCTACATGTTACAGTATATTTGAACTATAGAAATATAATTTGAAAGAAATCAGACATTTAAAAAACATACAGTTGGCAGGACATGGTGACACACATCCATAATCCCAGCACTCAGAGGGGCTGAGGCAGAGGGATCACAATGAGTTTGAAGCCAGCCCAAAATACACAGCAAGACCTGTCTGAAAAAAAAATACATATATATATATATATATATATATATATATATATATATATCTCCCAGAAACAACTTTAGTTGAGTTAAACACATATAGATGATTTTATGTTAATTATCTCAAAATAATTATAAGTGCTATAAAGTAAAAGCTAAGTTTTGTTCTGTATATAACCTCAGACAGTATGGGGGTCCCTATTTATTCTGAAAGATAGATTTACTAAATTAAGTTGGGAATGGTTTTTCTGGGAACTATGAAGCTAATACACTATTTATAAAAATGTTTCTCAAACTTTTAAAATTATATATATATATATATATATATATATATATATATCAATGTAAATTTATAGTAAGTCATTTTACTTTGGGGTAACAGTATTGGATGGAGATTTAATCCCTTTGCACTGAGCTATATCCCCAGACATTTTTTAATTTTTAAAAATTTTTTTTGAGACAAGGTCTCACTATGCAGTTTAGGCTGGCCTTGAGCTCACTTTTTGTCTCCAGCTGGTCTTGAACTCACAATGATCCTCCTGCCTCAGCTGGGATTACAGGCATGCGCCACCATGCCCAGCTAAGTTTTAAATTTTTGAGTCAGGGACTCAATAAGTCACTTAAATGGTCTAGGTTAGGCTCAAACTTTCAGTTCTGCCTCAGCTTCCCAGAGAGCTAGGATTATAAGCATGTACCACCATACTTGGACAAAATTTTGAAAGCTGTTAACAGAAAAAAAATCAATGGCGATACGATTTTGACTCTTGTTGTACTGTACTCTTGACAGTACTCTTGACATTTCTGGTCTAATGATTTTCCTATACATTTTATACTGAGACAAAATATATACTGTGTGTATATTATCTTATATCCTGTAGTATATTAATACTACAGTGGAATAAAGCACATAATTTTTTAAAAATCCAGTCATTGTGATTATTTCTTCCTTCTTCATGCTCTCATATCACATTTAATTCATAGAGTTTAAAAGAGCTACTTTTTTCCTACATTCCTTCAGCTAATCCTAGAAGATGTGTTTCCTCTAACTTTGGTTTCCCTTCTTAGTTTGCAGCTGACCTTGACCAGTTTGATCAGTTACTGCCCACACTGGAGAAGGCAGCACAGCTGCCGGGCTTATGTGAGACAGACAGGATGGAAGCTGCGGCCACCAGCGTAACCATCAAGTCGGAGACCCTGCCAGCCTCGCTTCAGTCCACCACTGCCAGACCCACTTCCAGGCTGAATCGTATGTGTTGGGAGCAGCACCTCACTTTCAATCTTCAGTGATAATAGGGATTAGTACTTTGTCTCTCACTGTTATTGTAGAAATCTTTGGTTTGTTATGAAGCCTCTTTTCATTATGCCTCTATCAGTATTAATCCCCTAATTATACTTGATATTAAAGTAAACTGTTGTAACAGCTAGGTGTTGTGGCCCATGCCTATAATGCCAGCACTCAGGAGACTGAGGCAGGAGGATCGCTATGAGTTTGAGACCAATGAAGGCTACAAAGTGAGCTCAAAGTCAGCCTAAATTTTATAGTGAGACCCTGTCTCAAAAAGACACATGAAAATAAAAAGGTAAGCAGTTGATGTTAAGGAGAGCAATTTTGTGTTCTTACCTAAAACATCCCATAATAGAATGTTAAGAAATAGAAATATGGTGTCAGAGTATGTTTCTCAAGATTTTCCTTGAATACCAGTCTTCGTTGTTATTGTTTGCCTTCTGAGACAGACTCACTGTGTAGCCCAGGATGGTCCTAATTCTGAGGGTTCCTCAGGCCTCAGCCTTCTGAGTGCTGGGATTATCAGCACACACTATATACCCTGTTTAAAAGCAATTTTAAAATGACACATTACATTGGATGAACAATAAAAACTACTGACTTCCATCTAGTACCATTTGAAATGAAACAGAGACAATAATATAAGCTAAACAAAGAATGCAGTTATTGAGATGAAGAAAAGATGTTTTCAAATAAAGCTGAGAAAATTTGTCACCAGGAAATTGCACTACTCTGTAAGCTAAAGATCAATCCAGATGGAAAGTCTTATCTACATAAAGTAATGAAGCAAGCCAGATAGTTAAGGTGCTATTAAATGGAAAATTCTTTTCTTTCTTTCATTTAGTAGCTTCTTTAAATGAAAAAAAAAATAACTGTTTGGAGCAAAAATAACCATGGATTATACATAACATTTAAAAGTGAAATGTCTGGCAATAGCACAGAGGATGAGTTAGAAGAAATGAGACTCTTCTATCTTATATAGAATAATATATTTAGGGTAGATTTCTAAAAGTTATAGATGCATTTTATTAATAGAAAAGTTTTCTATGAATCATGATCCTAGCCATAGAAAAAAATCCTTAAAGGCCACTTGATCTTTTAAGTGAATTTAGGATCACAGATACATATGCACTATACAAAAAGCATCTATGTTCCTGTATACCAATTGCATACAGTTGGAAAAAAGTTTACCAAAACCCACAAAATATTGAAGCATATATTTTAGAAAGAATAATAGCTGCCATAATACCCTACACTGGAAACTATAGAACTGAGAGAAGTCTCAATATCATTAAGATAGCAATTATCTGAAAACTGGCCTGGATAAACTTAATGTAATCCCGATAAAAATCCTAGTAGGCATGTTTGTTTTTGTTTCATTGCAGTACTGGAGATTAAACCTAGAACAGAGCCTTTGCACTGAGCTGTATTCCAGCTCCATTTTAGCTTTTACTTTGAGACAGGATCTCAGTTGCTGAGTTGCCAAGGCCTGGCTTAAATTTGTGATCCTCCTGCCTCAGTCTCTTAAAGTGCTGAGATTATGAGCATGTACTGCCACATTCAGCTTTAGGCATTTTAGTAGAAATGACAGGCTTTGTCTGACATTTATGTGAGAATGCAGAAGTTTTAGATTAACCAAAACCACTTTTAAAAACCTGCATTATTTGTACTACTTGATTTTAACGCTGCTGTAAAGCTCTAGATGTCAAAGCAGTGTGGTTTTTCAGTAAAGATAGCCATGTAGATCAATGGAACAAAATAAGAGTCTATTAAAAAACTCGTTTGTTAGGCAAACTGATTCTCAACAAAGATACTGTCTTAGTTACATTCTCATCACTGCAACACAATGCCTGACATCCACAGCTTAAAGGAAGAGATGTTTCTTCCGGCTCACAGTTTGCAGTGGTTTCAATCCATAGCTGGCTGCAAGGCAGGGTGGCATAGCAGAGGGAATGAATCGGGGGGCGGGGGCTGGACCCTGCTCAGAGCAGGCTTCACCTCCCAACATCACATGTAGCTATAAACTCATCCATGGGTTAGTTCACTGATGAGTGTGACACCCCCATCATCCAGTCATCTCCCAAAAGCGCCACCTACAAACACATGAGGCTTTGGGAAACATTTTAGGTTTAAACTATAAGTAATTCAATTGAGTAAGTACTCTTTTCAAGAAATGGCGATATTGAAAAAAAAAAAAAAGAAGAAGAAGAAATGGTGATACAGTGATGATCCAAACTGGTCATGGCACCAGGAATGGTGGGGCATGTGTGTAATCCCAGCACTTGGCAAGCTGAGGATTGCCATGAATGTGAGGCTAGCCTGTATTAGAGTGTGATCCTGTCTCAAAAAAAGAAAAGAAAAAAGCTGGCCATGGCCTCTGCCTTTAATTCTAAGCATTAGGGAGGCTGAACAGGAGGATTATACCAAAACCAGTCTAAACCACTTACTGTCTGGGTGCCAGGTGTGCTGTGCATGTAAGGAAAACAAAACAGACCTCAACCCCTGTTCATATACAAAATAAACTCACTGTACATTAATCATAGGCTTAAATATGAAAACTAAACTATAAAACTTCTTAGCAGTAACCTAAGATAAAATCTTTATGTCAGGTGGACATGATGGCACATGCCTGTAACCTCAGAACTGGGAAAACTGAAGCAGGATGGTCACTGTGTGTTTGAGACCAGCCTGAACTACATAGTGAGACCCTGTCTCAAAAACAAAAAAAAAATTTTTTTTGGTATTGGGGATCGAACTCACAACTTTGTACTTTCCAAGCAGGCATTTATGCCACTGAGCTAAAGCCCTGGCTCCCCAAAAAATCTTTGTATCATTGAAATAGGAAAAAATTTCTAGTAGGACTTAAAAAGTACTAAGCATGAAAGAAAAAAATTGTAAATTAGACTTCATTAAATGTTAAATCACCTGCTCTTTAATTATCAGTCCTTTCAAGGAGATCAATAACTAATAACATTTCAAAACAGAAATCATTTAGTTAGACACCAAATATTTATGGAAGAAATAATATTTTCTATAATCTCTTGCAGAAAATAGAAGAAAAAGAATTATTTCCTTATTTATTTATTTATTTATTTATTTATTTATGTCTCTTTGAGACAGAGTCTCCCTATACAGTTCAGGCTGACCTTGAGCTCACTGTGTAGCCCAGGCTGGTCTCTAACTTGCAACTATCCACCTGCCTCAGCCTTCTGAGTGCTGGGATTACAGGAGTGTACCACCACACCTGGCTTATTTCCTAATTTATATTTGCAAAATAGGTATATGATAAAACACTGGCATCCACAGTATAAAAAGAACTTTTAAAACTCAAAGGGAAAATAATACTGGGGATGTAGCTCAGCAGCACAATGCCTGCCTGGCAAGTGTGAGGCCCTGAATTCGATTTCCAGTACCTGCCCCCCCCATACAAGAAACTATCCCAATTTTATTTTATTTTTTTTAAATATCCCAATTTTAAAATGGGCAAATAATCTAGACAGATACCTCACTAAAGAAGATACATGTATGGAAAGTAAGTGTATGAAAAGATAACCAACAACATTGGTCATTTGAAAATTGCAAATTTAGAAGATTCTACAGCTCTATTACAGTGAATAAAATTGAAAATACTGACATCACCAAATGATGCCAAGGATATAGAGCAATGGGAACTCTCAACCATTGCTAGTGGGAATACAATCACTTTGGAAGACAGTTCAGTAGTTTCTTACTAAATATATTGTTACCATATGATCAAGCAGTCTTGTTCCTTGATATTTACCCAAATGAATTGAAAACTTTTCACACCAAAATCTGCCATAGATGTTTATCAGCTCTCTTCATAATCACTAAAACCTGAAAGCAACAAAACCACAGAAAGATTGCTGAATAGAAGCTATATTCTGGAAAAGCAAAACTGTAGAGACAATGAAAAGATCAGTGGTTACCAGGGGTTTGTTTGTAGTAGTTGCCAAAGGGAGAGAGATAGAGGGAAGCACAAGAGATTTTTAGGTATGGTACTATTTCTGTGCAAGTAATTTTGGACTGTTGGATACATGTCATTATTCACTCAACAAAACCTATAGAATATGCAAGAGAAAGAACCCTGATTTATGATAGGGACTGTAGTAATATATCTATACTGATTTATCAGCTCTCACAAATGTACCAGTAATGCAAGATGTAATAAAGAAACAGCCCAATCTTTAAAAAAAGGCAAAAGATTTTGAAAGACATTTCATAAAAGAAAATATGACCAATTTCCACATGAAAAAATTACTAATATTTTTAATCACCAAGGATATGCAAATTAGAACTATAATGACAATGCTATCGAGTCATAAGAATGCCTCAAATTTTGAAAACTGATAATATCAAATGATGGCAAGAATGTAGAGCAGCTTTAACTTTCTATTGCTGATGGGAAAGTAAAAAGTTACAACAAATTTAGGAAATTACTCAGCAGTTTCTCAGAAAGTTAAAACATACATATACCAAGTGACTCCACAGTCTCTTAGGTATTTAAGATAAATGAAAACATATGCCCAAAGAAGTACATGACCACAGATCATACAGCTTTACTTGTAGTAGCCCCTACAATGTAAGAGTTCATCAACAAGTGAATGATAAACCAGGCATGGTAGCTTACTCCTGTAATTCCAGTGTTAGGGAGACTGAGGCAAGAGGATCACTCATTAGAAAACAGCCTAGCTATATGACAAGTTCAGGGCAGGCTATGACTATGTAGTGAGATCTTATCTCAAAAAAACCAAAAGGGGAAAGAAAGTGAATGTTTTATTCATAAAATGAAATGCAGCTCAGATAAGAAACTGTTAGATGGCATTAGTCTCAAAAACTAGTAAAACATACATAGATTTATTTAAAATTCATATTTTTGATGTTCTCATCATTTTTAGTAATAAAAATTTGATAATTGGTTGCCAGGGTAAGATAGAGGTGAGACAGGGAATATTGACAGCCAAGAAATACATAAGAACTTTCAAGGGTAATAGAAATACAGTTACTTTTTTGATTGAGATCAAATATCATAGGCTCAGGCTGGGGAGCTCAGCGGCACAGGCGCCTGCCTGGCAAGTGTGAGGTTGTGAGTTCGGAAAAAAAAAAAAAAAGTCATAAGTTTATAATCTTTAAATCTTGAACTGTACACTCAAAACAAGTGCATTGTATTGTGCATAAATTACACAATAATATATGTATATAGTTTTGTTTTGGTACTGGTTGAATGCAGGACCTTGTACTTGCCAGGCAGATGCTGTGTTCTGAGCTATATCCTGGTCCAAAAATTTATTTCAGAAGCATCCAAAGTTAGAATAATTAGGTATCTACATTTTCTGTAATTCTAAAGGTGGAATAAAGACGTCTTCACACATGAAAGGGCTCAGATATTTGCATACTATATTCACTTTTTCCTGGGTGACGTCCTTCAGCAACAAGATTAGGAAATATCCAGTGCAGATTTTGACAGGAGCCTGGAGATCTTTATAAAGGAAGGCTCTAGGGAAGAAATAAAATTGATCTCTTTATGTTTATAGGAAACATTGTTGGTAAATTTATGTTCAAATGTTGGAGCTTCTAAAAAATTCCCCTGGGAAAGCAGGCAGATGGAAAAATAAGGCAGTTGTTAACTCCAAGAAAAAGAAAGCAGGGTACAGAAAAGGAAGTTTGAATACAGTGCACAATTTGTCTTAGAAATGAATGGTATTTGTGTAATCATAAGAATACAAGTTTTTGATTATATAAAAACCTCTAACCTGTGTAGAGAATTGGCAGCTAAGGAGGTAAGTATGGGAGAGCTAAGGGCTCATCTGTCATGATGGGGACTCTATGCATCTAAAGTGGAGCTGTAATGAAGTGGCAACATATGAGTATATAGAAATGAATAGATAAGTGGCAAAGAAAACAGGTATAGATAGAGCTGTGGATGTTTGCCTCAGCTGAGAAGGAGGTAACTAAGAGATAGGAGTGAGGCAGGAAATTGCTTGTATTCATTATGGGCTATCATATATGTTAATTTGATAAGGATTAAAGTTAATAGAAATAAAACATGCCTTCTAGTTTAACAATGCTATGAAAATGGAATTTTTTTCCTTCATAATGCAAATAGCTCTTTTCTCCCTAGAGATTCTCTTCCACATATAAAAGTATATAAACAGGCCAAAGTCTATTACACTTTGTGCCAGTAAGTTTGCAAAGGCAGAAGCATACAGGAGAACATCATGGGATGGGTGAAGGGGAAGACAATCAGTGCAGACAGCCAATCCACAATATTTAGATTCAGACAGGAAAGAAAAACATAATTGAAGAGTCAAAAGGCTAAGGAAGGAAACTGGACAAAAGAAAAAAGAATTAATGAGTGAGAAAGGACAAAAAATGTGCTAACATTTAAAAAGAAGGAGAAAGGGTGGCTATTAAGTTTCAGCCCCCTTCAGCCTCTTGACTGCATCGCTGCCAGTTCCTAGGACCAGAGTCCACTGCTCATTGGTCCATGTTGTAGCCTGGTGCCTCTCAGGAAAGTCACACCTTTCCTGCTTTAGTGCCCATTTGGAAGCTGAGCCATGCCAAGGGCAGATGTCAGCCCATGGTAGTTTAATTCCCATCACACTTCACCCCTGAGACATAGCAGTCAGAACTCTTGACCCATCTTTGCTCTCATATTTTTCTTTTCCTTGCCATTTTGCAATATATTCTGAGAGAAATTCTGAGCCCAGTTTTCCAGATCAAAATTGAATCTTCACCATACTGTTGTGTTCTTCAGTCCATCTGTTGAATTCTTTTAACCATAACTATCATGTTTTTATTTTGTAGAAATTCTTTCTTAGAAATGTATTACTTTTTCTAGGTATAATAAACCTTTTAAATCTTGCAGTGATATTTATTGTACTTTTAGGATTCATCCATTTTTTTTATATTTATCCTTTTTTCTTTAGTTTCTTTCTGTTTGGTTGGTTTTTGAGACAGAATCTTGCCAGCTTAAAAATTCACTGTGTAGCCAGGCTGGACTCACACTTGCAGCAATCCTGAGTACTGAGACTACAGGCATATGCTACTGCATTCAGCCAGCTTCAGCATTTCTGTGTTAAGTTTACTGTCCCCTTTCCTGCTCTTGACTTTCCTTGAATGTCTGGTCAGTGTTGCCTGTCTCTCCATACGTGCTAAAAGAGACCGAGAATGGAAACGCTACTAGCTAGCATGTTATTTAGCTTAAGTGACAAATCGTTTGAATGTTGGTAGTGGTAGTGAATATAGGCCCTGATCAATTCATCCCATTCCTTTCTCCGATGTTCAGTGAGCCAAGGGCTTGGTGTTAGGGAACTCCGTCATAACCCCATTCGGAGATTTCCCCAGGCAGAAAGCCCACCTTGAGTCACAAACTTGGAGCTTTAATTCCCTGAGTAAAAGCCAGAGTCGGCTACTCAGAGAAGAGGCCTGCGGACAGATGTTCTGTTGTCCTTTAATTATCCCAGCACTTATCCCTGGGCTCTTCCTTATTCACGTAACCACAAATACATTTTAGAAAATCCTTTCTCCTATTCATTAATTTAGTTGAAGTTTTAGTATCAGTGTGTTTATACCTGCATTTTTTATATTTCAAAAATTCCTAATTGTTCTAGTCTGCTGCCTAATACTTCTTTAGCTATGAATTTTTTTTTACCTTTTCCTTCTGTTTCAGTGATATTTTTGGAGGAATAATAACTATAGGCAATAAATCTCCCATAGTGAACCAAAAAGTCTATAGGTCTATTTACATATGAGAAAATCAAAGTTCAGGGAAGGAAAGAAAGAAAAATGTCCACTGCCAAAACTTTGCCCAAAGTTACACAATAAGTATAGAACTAGAATTTAAATTTCAGTCTGCTTGGTTGCAAAACTTGCTTTTTATATGCACACTCACACAGTCACCCAGTGTTACAAGTGATTTAAACAGTTTTATTAGAAATGTACCATAAAGGGGCTGGGGATTTAGCTCAGTGGCATAAGTGCCTGCCTTGCAAGTGTGCCGTCGTGAGTTCGATCCCCGGTACCGATTTAAAAAGAAAAGAAATGCATCATAAGAGGACATATAGATGAGTACTGCTTTTTCAGAACAGATGCCTTCTCGAAGGCATGTTGTATCAAAATGTGTGGGACATGCTTCTTTGGCAGTGCCTTCAGAACCTCTGCAATATTCTTTGAACTGTCTCCAAGTCCCTATTGTTTGAGGGTAGATTTAGCTTTTGAAAACTGCCACTTATTTAGAACCAAATCTCTTGACATCAAAGGGAAATACTATTTTTTAAATTATAACTAAAATCAAATATTCCTATGAGGAGATTTATTTTCTTGAAGGATTTACAGACTAGTTAAGATCATCCCTAAAGAATTCCAGAAATATTTGAGGATTAACAATGTCACTGGATCAAGTGAATGACCTCTTGAGGCAGTTTTTTATGTTCTGTGAACATATACATTCTGGGATGATTAGTTTTAAAATCCTGTTTGTAGTATGTTAAAAATGTGTGACTATAAAAATCAATATTATATACATTTTCAGTACGTTAAAATATCCAGTTTATTGAAGTTACATTTAAAGTAATTAAGGTATTCACATACTTCCAGATTCAAGACAACACTAGAAATAAAGGGGTGTGTGTACACGTATGTGTGTGCATGTGCACAGTGAAAAGCCAGGTGTGGCAGCACTCAGGAGGCTGACAAAGGTGGATTGCAGGTTTGAGGACAGCATGGTCTACATAGCATAGCCACTCCCCCCACAAAAAAGACGTGAAAAAAAAAAAAAAGACGTGAAGTCTCTTCATCCTAGAAGCAATGTTACTTCTGTGTCTCCAAGAGAAATAATGTAACATGCACAGACTCGTCTGCTTTTTATACAAATAGCATCATACCATACAGACTCACTCCTCTGATCTTAATCCATTGTGCTTGGATATCATCTATATTAGTACATAAAGAGCTTCTTTGTTCTCTTTTCAATAACTTGAGCTTTTATAAATCTGTGCCAGAATGTACTTCACCAGTTGCCAATGAGAAGCATCTTTTGCTGTTAAAAAGCTATAATGAGTAATCTTTTTTTTTTTTTTTTTGGTACCAGGGATCAACCTCAGGACCTTGTGCTTGCAGGCGCTAAGTAGGCACTTGTGCCACTGTGCTAAACCCCCGGCCCTATAATGAGTAATCTTATGTAGAGATAATTTACCACTTACAGAAGTATATCTGAAATACAATTCTGAATAGAATGCCTAGACCAAAGCATAGACAGACAGATGTTACCAAATGGCCCTTCTCACAGGTTACACCAGCTAATTTTCCTATTTCTATAACTCTTCTCAGTACTTTAAATTATGTACTTTTTCATGTTTGTCAATCTAGTGAGTTTTCCTCCAGGCATTATTAAACTGTTTATTCGAGGAGGGTGGGCATTGAAACTGGGTCTCAGCATATACCCTAAGCTGGCCTTGCACTCACTATCTATCCCAGACTGGTCTCAAATTCACCGCAGTCCTACCTCAGCCTCAGTGCTGTTATTACAGGCCTGCATCAGTATGCCTGGCTCTAAACTATTTATTTCATTGTAGATTAGGTTGATTTTTTTTCAGTGATTTTATGTGACCATTGTGTAGTCTCTCATTTATTCAGTTGTTGAGTTTTTAATCTTACTGATTTATAAAAATTTTTCATTTATTAGAGAAATTAGTCTTTTGTTCACATCGTGTTTTTAAAAAATAAAACACTTAGCTATTGTGCAGTTACTGTCAAACATAACACAAAACTGGGGTAGAAGCTTCTTTTCCAGTTGCTGCAGAAAATTAATTGTGAACATGAGAATCAAAAGATACTGAGTCAACTCTTTTTTTGTCTTTTTGAGACAGGGTCTCGCCATGTAGTTCAGGCTGACCTTGAGCTCACTTTGTAGCCCAGGCTGGTCTCGAACTCACAGTGATCCTCCTGCCTCAGCCTCCCAAGTGCTGGGATTATAGGCATGAGCTACCACGCCCGGCAAGTCAACTCTTCAAATTGTACAGCATGTGAAAGCTACCTTCCTGGTTAAAATGATACTCTCTACATCAAGTGCAGAAAACTTTTGATTACTTGATAGTATAATTGTTTTTCTGGATTTAGTGTGACTAATTGAAACATAAAGTTTCTCTTTTAGCTAGATTTTAAGTGGCAGAAAGTATAATGTTGATTTTTTTCTTTTTGAGGCAGGCAGGGTCTCCCTATGTAGTCCAGGCTGGCCTTGAACCCACTTTATAGCCTAGGCTGGCCTCAAACTCTTGACAATTCTCCTGCCTCAGCCTCACAAGTACTGGAATTAGAGGCATACACGACTTGTAATTCACCACATACACCTGGCAATGTTGACTCTTTGCAAAGATGGTAACAAATTGTATCTGGGTGCAGTCTCATGAACCTGTAGTCCTATCTTCTCAGGAGGCTGAAACAATAGAATTGCTTGAGTCTAGGGGTTTGCTGCCAGCCTGAACAACATAGCAAGACCTTATCTCAAAAAAAGAAAAGAAAAAAAAGACCAAGTGAATACTTTAATCCCAACACGCTAGGAGGCTGAGGCAGGATTGCAAGTTCAAGGCCACCTGAGCAATTTAATGACTTAGGCCCTGTCTCAAAAGAAAATAGCTAGGCATGGTGGTACATGCCTGTTATCTCAAGGCTGGGAGGCTGAAACAAGAGGATTACAAATTTAAGCTCACCCTGGAGAATTTAGTGAGTTAATAAGACCCTGTTACAAAATATTTAAAAAGAGCTGGGGATGTAGCCCATTGTGAAGGTCCCAGTTGTAACTAGATGGATGGATAGATGGATGGATGGATGAATGGATGGATGAGTCAGTCAGTTGGTCAGTTGATGATGGTCAATAGGATAGAAGGGTCAATAGACAGATAGAATTAATATTAAAATAAAAAGGGCTGCAGTTGTATCTCCATATAAAGACCCTGGTTTAAATCCAAGTATAAAAGAAAGATGGTAATAAATATTAATATCTTGATTATAGTGCCTGAAAGCCTTACTTTCTATTCAAGCTTCAGCTGGTTCTCTACAACAAAAATGGCTACTCTTGTCTTGTCTTGTCATACATGTATACACACTTATTCATGTTTTGTAGTAGAATCATAAACATGACCCAAAATACTAGGTTTATTTTATTGCAAAGAGAAAGAAGTTGTCTGTTTCCAAAACTATTCCATCACCCCTCAAATTTTTTTATAGAAGACAGTTTCTGAAGAAGGTCAAAGTACTCTCAGAAGAAAATACAATTTCTTTTAAGCATACAACCTATGCGCAAACAAAATTTTTTAATTAAATTAGTTTAATTTGTTTTGTTTTGTGTTTCTTTATTTTTATATTTGCCTAGACATCAAACTTGGTGCATCAATCTTATTTTATTTTGAAAATTCTTTGTCCAGCTTAATTTCTTAAAATTTTTCCATTGGGCTAGTTAAGTGAGATACTCTGCCCTAATCACATAAACTTACCTTGTAATACCTATTACATATTTATGATATGCAGTCATGTAAACTTCCTTAGACCCCTCAAATGTAGTTGATTGTATGTAGGTTTTTTTGTTGTCGTTACTGTTTTTTGGGGGGTTTGTTTTGTTTTGTTTTGTTTTGTTTTTGGAGACAGTCTCATTGTGTGTAGTTCAGGCTGACCTCAAACTCATAGCAGTCTCCTACCTCTGCCTCCCGAGTTACAGGCATGCACCACCATACCTGGCTAGATTTTATTTCTTAAATGGAATAGGATGTGTGGAGCAGGGCAGTGGTACTGCTTTAGATAATTTTCTTTGACCAACTTCCTGACTTAAATAATGACTTGAATTAAGTGATTACTTTCCTGTTGTCATTTTTAATTTTTTATCTATAGAATTTGATTTCTCTATTATTTGTTATGATAGAGATCAGTTTAATTGAAAGCTGTAATTGTATGTATTTAAGATACAATGTGTTTATATAGGTTCCTATTATTTGTTCTGGATATTGAATATATTTCACATAAAAATGTGATGTGTATTTTGCACAATTCAGATATCCTTAAGCCCATGAATTCTTTATTTATTAGATGATATCCTTTTTTTTTTTTTTAAGTTTTTTATTGGTGCCAGGGATCGAACTCACGACCACATGCTTGCAAGGCAGGCACTTATGCCGCTGAGCTAAATCCCCAGCCCCCTAGAATGATATCCTAAATAAGTTTTTCTCAAAACTCTAAGACCTAAACCGGGTAAGGCAGTATATCCTGTAATCCCAACACATGGGAGGCTGAGGCAGGATGAATTGGAGGCCAGCCTGGACTGCATAGAAAATTCAAGGCCAACCAGGACTGCAGAGTAAGACCCTATCTCAAATCAAAAAAACTTCCAAGACCTACACTGGGAATAGAGATTAGTGGTACAGTACTTAGCCAGCATGAGAGAGCTTGAATTCAGTTCCTAGCACTGCAAAACAAAAAGAAATGTTAAAGCCTTTTTAGCTTTTATTTTAAAACCAAAAAATGTATTAGTTAGCTAGGATTGCTATAACAAAACATCACAGGTTGAAGACGTTAAACAGAAGTTTATTGTCTCACGTAGAATGTCTGGAGGCTGGGAGTCTAAGATCAAGAGGTCAGCAGATTGGGTTTCTTTCAAAGGTTTTTTCATTAGCTTCAAGATGGCTACCTCCTCTCTGTTACCTGTTTCTTCTTACAAAGAGATTAATCATATTGGATTGGAGCTCACCATAATGACCTACTTAGTTAGTGAAAGGCCCTTCTTCTAGAGGTTCTTTCTTCACAGTCACATTTTGTGGCACTAAAAGTTAGGACTTTGTATATGAGGGGGGGCACAATTTAATTCATGTCAGTGATCAATTAATATATATTCATTTTAGAAATTACACCTAACCATTTTAAAAAGAAAACTAGTCCTTATTGTCACTACCTAAAATGAATTAATAAGATAGAGACAGCATCCCGGAATAAATTCTATTAATGTATATGAAATAGTTTATAAAAACAGAATCATCTTGAACTTAATGACTTAGAATTTTTTTTTTTATTTAATGGCACATTAGCAATAGTTTTGCCATGATTCATTAATCAGTTCCTAAGTTTCTGGAATTTAAGTTATTTATGATTGTTTCTACTATGAACATTTCAGAGATAATCATAAAGCTTCAAAAAGTTCCTATACAAAACCTAAGATACATATACTGTTTTCTTCCACTCCAAAACATAATCTAACCTTGCTGTTCATTAGATTTTTACTGTAGGCAGGGGCTGTTTGCTGTAACTACACAGCTGTCCTCTCAGGTTAACAGCTAGAGCCTTGTCCCTTCTCTGAGCAGTCTTAGACTGTTGGACCCTTTAGCTTCCACTTCTGCCTTTTGTCAAATGTGTTTTATCTTTTTTCTTATAGATCTCATTGCAGGGGGATGACATTGTCCCTTCTTACAGCATAGTCTAATGTGCTACAGACAGACGAAGCAGCCAAAATCATTATCTTTATCTTTAAAATATACAATTTCCAACAAAGTTCTTATCCTTCTATGGTAACATCAACCTATGTGCAATCTTAACAAGCTTTTCTTTCATTTAGATCCCTTCTCATAGCCATTTACTTTAATTATATATGGCCATAAATCTAGAAAGTTCATGTTTCTGAATAAGTTACCTTTATGTCACTGAAATGTGATGTACACTAGCCCTCAGTTCATGAATTTAATTCTTTCCATGATTCTGGTCTCAGCATTTGATTCTGATTCCAACTAAATTTCAAGCATATACGTGCTGTGTATTCATAGAGAAGATCTCACTTACAGTGCCCTCTTCCTGCAGCTACTGTCCTTTCCCTCATTGTGACAATCAGTGACCTTTTCCTCCTCAATCAGGATTGCCTGAACTAGAGTTAGAAGCAATTGATAACCAGTTTGGACAACCAGGAACAGGTGATCAGATTCCGTGGGCAAACAATGCTGTGACAGCTGCAAATCAGACGAAACCAGAAGAGTAAGTAATACATTTTGATTTTATAAGATATCAGATAACAACCTCTAAACCAGGAACTACTTTTCCTGAACGCAGTTGGATTCTAGTCTGCATTGATATTTTGTGAGATAAAAAGTGATTTAAATGTTTGGTGGAAAGTAATGGGAGCTAGGTGTGGTGGCATACACCTGTGATTCCAGCACTTGAGAAGCTGAGGCAAGAGGATCCTTGCAAGTTCAAGACCAGCCTAGGCTACAAAGTGAGCTCAAGGCCAGCCTGAACTATATAGCAAGACCCTGTCTCAAAAAGACAAAAATAAAAAAATAAAAAAGAGAGAGAAAGTGATGGGGCATATAACCCCTCATCAAAGCAGATTCATTTACTGTATGACCACAGGCTAGTAGTATACATGGTAATCATGAGCAGATTGATATGGTATGCAGCTGTTGTTTTCTGTTTCATCTATTATTTTGTCCTGATTACTATGATATTCCTGAGAACAATGAATGAATTGACCTCAGCAAGACAATTATGCTGCCCATAAACTGTTAGATAGCTAATTAGTTTGCGTAGCATTTTTCTTTGGAGGAAGATGGTAAGGAGAGTACTTTCTCATGTACTCAGTGCTCTATTCTGATTTAAAATTTAATTTCTACTTCACATAGGCAACTGTGTGAAGCACAGCATATATATGTATCTCATACATGTCAACCAAAAAAAGGCAAATAGTATGGAGTGTGAGTTAGAGAATTAACCTTATTTATGGGCTGTGTTCTCATTTACCGTCCCTGAGGAAGAATCCTTACAGTTATATTGTTATGTTATTATAGCTACTACCATTTTCTATATACTTCTAAGTTTTATACATCAGTTGATACCAGTTTGTATTAAACTTTATATTTTCTACATAGATCAATGCACAATATGCTTTGGTGCTTAATTCCTGGCATGTTTCATTTTTCCTATTGATTTCTTTTGTATATAGTAGTCATGTCATGATCTCAATATGATTTGATCATTTTTTAAAGTAAAATAACATCTGTTTTCATTATAGTTCATTTTGGTATCAGTTGAATAAGTAAAATGAATCTGAATTTTTATCTGATATTTTTTACTTTTACTAAAAATTTTCCTTTTGTAACTATTTCTTTGAGATATTTCTATAAGCTAACATAAAAAGGTGGAAAAAATTCAGTGATTGACTAAAGAATGAAAAATATATTCAAGCTTGATACTAATGTTCTTTTAACTTTTGCACCTTAAGGATAGAACATTTCAATGTATTAGAATTGTCAAGCATCTTAACAGAGAATTTCTTAGAACCAGATTTGTACCTGTCACTTGTGTTTATATATATTTGCATGCTTAACATTGAATAATTTTTGCTTCATTCATCTGAAACATCTCTATCTTTTGATCCTACAGCCAGTGTATTAGTTCACAATTAGATGAGCTTCTCTGTCCACCAACAACAGTAGAAGGAAGAAATGATGAGAAGGCTCTTCTAGAACAGCTTGTGTCTTTCCTCAGTGGCAAAGATGAAACTGAACTTGCTGAGCTAGACAGAGCACTGGGAATTGACAAACTTGTTCAGGTATCTGTTAAAATTGCCATGTATACAATACAGCCCTGAGGCTTTAGAAACTGGTTTTTAGGCAAGATTTTTCAAAATTGTTTCCATTATGCTGTAGCTGTTTTATAGTTACCCCTGTCAAAGTTATCAAAATATATAATAATTGAGGAGCATTTTAAACAAAAAAATTAGAAATAGTTAAATTAGAAAGCCTTAAATTTTTCACTGTGAAACAATATCTTACAAACACCAGCTAGAATAGAATCCAGATTTATATCATCACTTCTTATTTTAGGGTGTATTTTACCCCTGATTCATACTTGACTTCAGTTTATATATTCCATGAATTTCCAGCTTCCTCATTAGCATCTTTCTTGTGGCGTGACAAGATCCATTTAGAGCATCATGACTGGCCTTGTTCAAATGGAGAAGAGTATGGAATACACACTTCAGAGCATATAGCACATGAAAAGGGCAAGTTAGCTGTCATGATACTTTCCTTTCAGTTACACCCTCCTATGCAAACCAGGTCACAGTTTCAGTTATATTTCTTCCAATGAGTCACAGTTACACTGAAAGCCATAAGTCTTCTGCTACATCAGGTGTGGATTTTTTTTCAAGAAAAGTAAAAACATGTCTTCTGTATTTCAGTTAGAAAATTGCCTAGTTGCTTCCTGTTTTTTGGGTTCTACTTCTCATGGTAAAATCTAATGTAAAATCTCTTGGTTCTTTGGCTTTGCACTGAAGTTGTTTTTTGTTTTGTTTTTTTTTCTTTTTGAGACAGGGTCTTGCTATGCAGTTCAGGCTGGCCTTGAGCTCACTTTGTAGCCCAGGCTGGTCTTGAACTCACAACGATCCTCCTGCCTCTGCCTCCCAAGTGCTGGGATTACAGGCATGAGCCACCACGCCCGGCTTGCATTGAAGTTCTTTTCAAACTTGTAGTTTCATTAATTTAGGACTTTTATTTTACACATATTTTCATCTCTTTATTGAGATTTAAAACATCACATTTAATCTATTATTCCATTTCAAAAGCAATTTCATAAATAATTCCTCTAGGTGATAAGCTTTCTGTGTGAATTCAGAATGTATATATTATGAGGACACTTTCTGCCCACTCTCACATCCTGAGTTATATTTAGAGATTATATCATTTATTAGCATACATTTATTTCTAAAATGTTCTGGCTTCTTTTTTAACAGGGGGGTGGATTAGATGTATTGTCAGAGAGATTCCCACCACAACAAGCAACACCACCTTTGATGATGGAAGAAAGACCCAATCTCTATCCCCAGCCATACTCTTCTCCCTCTCCTACTGCCAATCTCCCCAGTCCTTTCCAAGGCATGGTCAGACAGAAACCTTCTCTGGGAACAATGCCTGTTCAGGTAACACCTCCCCGAGGCACTTTTTCACCTGGCATAGGCATGCAGCCCAGGCAGACTCTGAACAGACCTCCAGCCGCACCCAACCAACTTCGACTTCAGCTACAACAGCGGTTACAGGGACAGCAGCAGGTGAGTACCATATTCTCCTGGTTTTTGAAAGTTAGACAGCTGATTATTACAGTAATGAGGTCAAATCCACTCCCAGCACCCACTCAGAGACTCATTTTTGGTCTGCTAGGCTGGCAGTGAGGGGCCCTTTTATTCAGTTAAAGTCTGGGGACTCATAACCATGCATATTTTTTTAAATTTGGCCTTTTTGAGACAGAGTCTCATTGTGAAGTTCAGGCTGGCATTGAACTCACTGTGTAGCCTAGACTGGCCTCAAACTCACAATGATCCTCCTGCCTCAGCCTCCCGAGTGCTGGAATTACAGGCATAACAATGCACTTTGAGACAAGTTAAAAGCCATTTTCATTCTTTTGATATACAAACTATTTAGATTGGACAGCATTATTAAATTATAAAGAGAAATATAGCCTAATTTACAAAGTAGAGTAGCAAGAGATATTGTTTCTGATTGTTTGAACTGAAAATAAAGTTCATTTATGCTGTTTGAAGTTTGCAAGATTGATGTCTAGTGATATTATTCTATTGGGAAAACAAAGGAAGAATGTAAGTTTGGGGGCCCTGGTAGTTGTCAGTGAGTTAAATCATCTTTCTTATGACAAAAAATAAGTAGGTATAATAGCATAAATATTTAAAATTGTGTAAAAGTAGCAGATATGGACATTATCATCAAAAACAACAAAAGTAAATGGTAAAAATGTCATCTATGGGAAGTGAGCTGGAGCTTTAGATTGTTGCTTGTTATTAATCCTTCTGTGCTTTTTAACCAGATGTGTACATTGCTTTAGGTCTTTGGAAGTGCTTCCAGAAATTTCCTTGAGCCTTTATAATGCAAGGAGGAAAAGATTTAAGGAGATAAGTTATATTAGAAAAACAGTATGGTATAATGTAACAGTTAACTCTGATTTCAAATCTCTGTCTTTAAGAGACAGAGGGCTGCTTTAACCAAAGCATTTACTCTTTTAAAAATGCTAGTTGTTTACCCATACAAACTGTCTAATAAATAATTTATTTGGTTCATAGGTAATGATATAGATTAGGTAAAACTCTTAGCATAATGCCTGGCATATTGTAGCACTTAATAAATATTAGCTATTAAAAATTACATTTATCATTATAATAGGTATTACAAATATGCTTCCATTCCACCCAGAAAAAGGAAAATGATGAAAGAGAAGACAAATGAGATGAGCTAGGAAAAAGAAATCTTAAACAATAGAATAACATAGAAAAGAATGATTTTTATAATGCTAGGGTGAAATAAAGCATTCAAAGAATAAAGGAAAGAGAAATAAAAAGATGGAGCCATAATATTTCTTGAGATATTCATTAAAATAAACTACTTCTTGTTACAGGTT
Source organism: Hydrochoerus hydrochaeris (assembly GCA_004027455.1). Classification (NCBI taxonomy): domain Eukaryota; kingdom Metazoa; phylum Chordata; class Mammalia; order Rodentia; family Hydrochaeridae; genus Hydrochoerus; species Hydrochoerus hydrochaeris. The sequence goes on along the minus strand of PVLA01005164.1, from coordinate 74,801 downwards.
GTGATTAATTTTTAGAGAACACAAGAATAAGAAATGCTTGCTAGTTTTTAACTTTTAACTACATAGGGCCAGTGATTTAGCTCAGCAGCATAAGCACCTGCCTGGCAAGTGTGTGGTTGTGAGTTCAATACCTGGTACCAAATTAAACAAACAAAAAAAATTAACTACATATATTTAGTCATGCTGTCCTTCTTGGTACTATGAGGAACACAAAGAGTTAAAGATACAGGCAAAATCTACCTGAAAGTTGAATCACACTGTAAGAAGTATGTAATTAAGTGCTAAATCAAAAAAAAAGAAGAAAGTGTAGGTATGCTGATCTTCTCATTTTATATGCTAAAGTACAGTAAATACTATCTAAAATGAAAAGTTCAATAGGCAAGACCAGGCGTACAGTTGAGGTCAGGCTCATGAATGAATTAAAAGTTGTTATTGCTTCCATTTGTCCCTAAAGCAGCTCATCAGCAGAGTAGTCCTGCGGAGGATATATATGGGATAAAAACACAGAGGAACTGAGCATAGGGGCACACACCTGTGATCCCAGCAATCATGAGGCTGAGGCAGATGGATTGCTGCTAGGTCAAGGCCAGCCTGTGCTATATGGTGAATCAAGGCAGACTTAAACTACATAGCAAGACCCTGTCTCAGACAAACAAAAGATGCAGAGAGGAGAATGCAGTTGTTGTTTGTTCTCTTTAAATTTCACAGAGGCATGACTAAAGTTTAGTAGCCTTAGTAGCCCAACAGGATGAATTATCCACCAAGTGGAAGAAACAGAATTTTGGTGCCCCGGATCGAACTCACGACCTCACGTTTGCCAAGCAGGCACTTACACTGCTGAGCTAAACCACTGGCCTCACAAAAACAATTTTTATTGCCAAGTAAAATGATAGCTGTGACCTAACAAACCACATTATCCAGGCCTCCTTTTTTGGGTTCTAGGTCATTGTTCGGCTATTTCAGCAGTGGGGCAGCCAATTCCACTTGCACTGTAGGTGTAGGAGTTTCGCATGAGTATCCATTTAAGGCAGTCTGTAAGCAGGTTTCTCTCAGTGTCTCAGCAACATGAAAGAAAACAGATGGGCTTAAATGAATAAATCAAAAAAAATTTTCTAACTCAGATATTAAGGCAATCTATAAGATTAGAGGTAGGTACAGCCTCTAAGATTAGAGTTTCAGCAATGATATCAAGACTCAGGTTCTTTTAATCTTTTTGCTCTACAATCCTTGGCATGTCATAGTTACAACTATCACATGCAAACAAAACTATATATTGCAGGAAAAAAGAGACTGTTTCTTTCCTGTTAATCTCTTTTTCGAAAGCCAGGAAAATTTGTTTTAGAAGGCTCTCTTATCAGCCTACCTTACCTCACCACCACCACCACCACCACCAGCACTGCAAAAACTTGGGAGGGAAATAAAAGACTTCAAATGTCCGACTAGCCAGAACTGAGTCACATGTACACCCCAACCAGTTGCTGAGAGTACTCCTGCCTGACCCGCCTGTCCTGTGACACGGATAGTCAGCCAGACAAATCCTTTGTTCTGCCATCAAAGAAAGGAGGTATAGCTGTGGGCTAATACTAACAGTACCTGATAAAACCTGTAAGTTAAGATTAAATGTATTAGTTAAATTATATTATTAAATTCGTATTTAGAAGCAAATAGTAAACCGAGATGGTATATTTGCCCTTTCTACTGCCATATTTTAAGCAAATAAACACATATCAAGACAAAAAGAGAAAATACTACTAGTATACAAAAAAGAGTTAAGTCGTTTTGAAACATAGAAAGCATGCCCAAGAGAGAAACAAAATCATATGTAAATAATGCTTATGTGGAAAATCCAAGAGAATCTTTAATTCAGATGGAGGACTTCAGCCAGGTGTGATGTCACACACCTGTATTCCCAGCACTTTAGAGGCTGAGGCAAGAGCATCACTGTGAGCTCAAAGCCAGCCTGAACTGCATAGCAAGACTGTGATTCAAAAACAAACAAAAAAAAACCTGAGTTCAGCAAAGTGGTTAGATAAAATAATAAATAAAAATTGACAATCCTTTTTACTATCAGCCACCAATTAGAAAATACAATTCCAGTATATTCAATGTGTAAGACTTACAAAATCATAATTAAAAGGCAAAAAAATACCAAAAAAGATACTCAGGAATTAAAAGATTATTGTAAAGATGACAGTCATTCCAAAATTGGTCTAAATTCAGTGGATTTCCTATAGATTCTTACAATGGAATTAAATTAGAAGCTAAATTTATTTTACAAACATTAATATAGTCTTAAAGACAAATGAAAGTTAAGTTGCTCTTCCAGATGTGAGATGTAAAACCAGCTTTAGAAATAAAACAGTGGAGAATTGGCTTACTACAGACAGTTCCACCACTTGTAACATGATCAAGCACTCAAAAGCACACTCAGCCATGCCTACAGACTGACTAAAGGACAAGAGAGGTGGCAGTTATTGTGAGTGTTTTATCGTACTCGACAGTGCCTGCAAGTTATACTTTCAATATTTGCATCTTAGGGCTTTTCCCCAAAGTTAGTTTTCTGACCTGAGTCAAAAAATAAATGAAACTAGAATTGAGCTATTTGGTACCGAGAAATGTAATCACTGTTGATCTTTAAATTCTTTTATCTTTCTTAGGCTTTATAGTTTATATGTAGTATAATAAAATATATCAACACAGGTTTATAATTTATAAATTTTAAAGTATCATATAATGAAATAGCATAAAACCAGTAATAGTGGGAAGCTGAAGTGAGAGAATCATTTGAATCCAGGAATTTGAGACCAACCTATGCAACATAGCAAGACCTAGTCTCAAAAACAAAACACTCAGTGGTAAAGTGCTTGCATAAGATGTGCAAAATATGGGTTCAATCCCAGCACTACCAAAATAAAAAAAGTTTTAAAATGGTATTAATATTATTTTACTTTTATTTATTTATTTGTACTGGGAATCAAACTCATGATCAAACTTGTGCTTGCCAGGCAGGCACTGTGGTGCTGAGCTATATCCTAGGCCCTCTCCATTTATTTTTATCAAATTATCGAGGAGGAAATTTTCTCACCTATAGATTGTTTACATTAAAATCTCATTTCTAAGGATATTTCTTTTGTTACCAGATAAAGTGTGCCTATGACCTGGAGCCCTAGATCACTGATTTAGATTGCTCTTTCAAGCCAGTGTTCTATAGAAAATTATTTTGAGAGATAGATGCTGATCATTAAAAGTCAGGAAAATTTGTATATCCTTTTCTTGGAGATGCGCAGTGTGCTTCGGCCAATTAAAGTCTTGTGAAATTACTGCAGTAAATAAATCTGTTCACCTTGTATAACCCATCATTTCCAATACTTCATACAGCACAGCATGCTATTTTCCTGGCACATCTATTAATATCCTGCAGAACAATGTTCTTTAGAACATCAATTTGGGAAATGCTGTCCTAAAGTAATTACTTCTTCCAGTTATATAAATAATTCATTTTCTCAGACCATTTGTTTCTTACATAATTTTGTCCAGCTAATGATATCATAGTGGATTTTTCTCCAAATACATACCCACCAGATAACATCTTCAAGTGAGAATGCAATCTAACTACCTCAGCTTTCCTTTCATCTTTCAGAACTTCCAGGGTATATACACTTTACTATATACTTGCTTTTTTATTCACAATATTTTGAGACCTAAGATTACTGTTTTCTTTTTCCATTGCTGCATTTATCTGAACTATTAACATGATTTTAAAAGTACAGTAAATATATATGTGCATATATATACATATGTATATATTCATGTGTGTCTTCTATTTTCAGATGCTCTGCCCTATTTAGTGCTGCAATTTAGTGCTTCAAGGACAGTATTTGATAATGACCAGAAATTAGTCTTTTGGCATATGAGCATGGCAAATAACATTACTGAATCTGTAACACTAAAACTTTTTAGTAATCAATAAAAGGTTTGTGTTATTATATGAAGGCCTCTATTCCTGCATATAGAAATATGATCTTTTCTTATTTCCATTTTTCTTAGTTGATACACCAAAATCGGCAAGCCATCTTGAACCAGTTTGCAGCAAGTGCTCCAGTTGGCATTAACATGAGATCAGGCATGCAGCAGCAAATCACACCTCAGGTAATGTGAGGAAGCCAGACTTTGGTAGGAGTTCTGTAGTCTCACTAATGTTTCTTAAACTGTCAACTTGTATGTCTTTGACATACCCTGTGAGCTGATCTTTTAATGATATTAGAAGTGTTGTTTTCTTCTAGAATGAATTAATAAGATATTTATGATACCTCTCTTACTGATATTTTATCTAAAACCAAAGGTTCTGTGTTTTATTATATTGTTGTCATTATAGGATATCAGTTGATCAAATAGAAAACTCTTATTACTGTTCTAAATAATACCAGTAATTAGAAGCCTCTGATATGAAATTGTTATGATCTAACCTGAAACTTGATCAAAACCCATTATCTTTGTTAGCTGTCTTAACTGTCTTGTGACTCAGCTCAGTCTAAAATCAGTATTTTCTAATGTTCATTTACTGTGAAGATCTTTGTATATAAACCTTGCATATAAAGCCTTTGGAACTTTAAACTTAAAAAGAACTAGCTGGCTTTCTGATTTCCTTCAATACATATTTTAATATTTTTGCTGCATATACCTAGGCTTAACAAAGTTGAAGTAAAAATTTGGTAGGTAAAATATTTTAGAGAAGACTTAAACAAAACTTTTCTTTTTTTCATGAAATGGATCCAGATGGATTTGGGGCAAATACAGAAAACCAACACTAATCAAAGGGATAAAGGTTTGTAGAGGCCTCTTGCAAGCAGGTAGATAGGGGCATTTTCATGGATCCAGATGTGGGCTCCTCTATCTTAAAAGTTATAAATCTCAGTATTATATTGATTTGGGAATAATTACATTGTAAGCAAATAAACCCACTTTTGAAATTCACATAAAGATAACTTCTGTCAGGAAGTCATGTATCTTCAGCAGTTTCCCAGAGTTCTTATAATCTTCCTTTGTCCTCCAACCTTGCTTCTAATCTCTTCCTCTTCTTCTATTTCTCTTTTTCCACCAACCCCTTTTAAATTTTGTCCTCTGAGGGTAAAATCTCCATACTAAGGGCATATTTATTGCACACAATTTTCTGGTTAGTTTTAGATTTTATTATATAATCACAAATATAGTTCATATGGTTAAAGGTAGCAAATTAATAGTTATCACAATTTGTCATTTTCTAGGCTGTGTTTGGTGCCATTATTATTGTTGACTGTATTACTTTAGCCAAAGTGACGTGATTGTTCTAATGAGTTGTTATTCCTGTTCTGCCAAGACTCAAATTGCCTGAGGGTCATAAGCAAAACTATAAACCAGTGCCAAAAACCCAGGGGCTAGGCCAAATACACAGCAATTTTTCATCCTCAATAAATTTAAGAGGTAGGATTTTATAAAAGACTTAAACCCCAAAAGAAGGAAGAAAGAAAGGAAGGAAAGGAAAGGGAAGGGGAGGGGAAGGAAGGGGAGGGGAGAGGGGTGAGGGAGAGAAAGAGGAAGAGAAAAAAGAAGTTAAATGAAAAGACACTTAAACAAAATGCAATCCCAAACTGCCAGCTCACTAAAGGCAAACCCAGGTGTTAATGAGGTGGAACAGTTATAAAGCCATCTACCTAAACTCACTGAAGTGTTAGCAGCAGAAGTAACAAAGCAAATGAATAAGACCCTAGAAAAAATCAAATCAGAAATAATATCTCAGATAACTACAGAGATGGTAACCATAATGAAAGACATGGTTAGTGACTCTAGAGCAGATATAGACTAAAAAAAAATAGAAGTACTTAGGAAACTGATGGAAGCCATGAATATCCAACATAGGAAAGAAATGAAATTCATGAAATAGATTCAAACAAATATCCAGGAAAGTACATGCAACAGAATGAGCCAATGTGAGGAGAGCATATCAGACATAGAAGACAGGATTTTAGTAAGCATGAAACGAAAGATTTCTTGAAAATAGCAGGTGACCATGAAAAATCAGTCCAACAGCTGCCAGATGATGCAAAGAAGAATAGCATAAGATTGATCAGAGTCAGTGAAAAAGCAAGAGATAATATAAATAGCATAAAAAACCTGTTCACAGAAATAATGGCAGAAAACTTCCCATCCATGGAAAAAAAATTTGACATACAGATAAGTTAAGCATGTAGAACTCCAATTAGCCATGATAAAACTACCTACAGTAAGACATATAATAATCAAGCTTCCAAAAATTCAACACAAGAACAGAATATTAAAGGCAATTAGAGAAAAAACACAAGTGATACATAAAGGAAAGCCATTCAGAATCATCACACATTTCTCAACACAAACTTTGAAATCCAGGAGAGCTTGGAGTGATGTGTTTCAAGCTTAAAAGAAAACAACTTCCAACCCAGATTGATGTGTGCCCCACAGAATTATCTTTCAAAATCAATGGAGAAATAAGCTGCTTCCTTGACAAAGAACACCTGAAGAAATTCGTGACCACCAATCAGCATTCCAAAATGTTCTAAAGGACGTTCTAGAAAGAGATAATGAGAACTGCAACTTCATGAACCCCCCCCAAAAAAAAAAATCCATCAGGCCAAGCAAGTAATTAAACAGGGAGGGGAAAAGGAGACCAACAACAAGAAAATAACATGACAAAGACAAGTCAACACATACCAGTTACAACCATCACTGCTAATGATCTCAATTCATCAAAAGAAACAAACTGGAAGAATGAATCAAGAAGATCCAACAGTATGCTGCATGCAAGAAACACATTTAATTCAAAAAGAAATTAATAGACTGAAAGTCAGAGGATGGAAAATGGTACTCCATGTGACAGGAACCCAGAAAAAAGCAAGCATAGCTGTACTATTTGCAGACAAAGTAGATTTCAAGACAAGACTGATTAAGGGAGACAAGAAGGTCATTACATCCTTACAAAGGAATAATTCAAGAGGAAGAGTTAACAATCATAAATATATATGCACCAAATACCAGCACACACAACTATGTAAGACAAATATTAGTAGACATGAAAAACCAAGTAAGCACCATATCTCAGTAGATGCAGGAAAAGCATTTGACAAAGTCCAACACCCACTCATGATTAAAAAAAAAAAAACTACAGAAAATTGGAATAGCCTTTATCTCAGTCTGATAAAAGCCATTTATAACAGACAAACAGCCAGTGTCATACTCATTGAACTAAAAGGGAAAATTTCTACTCTAAAATCAGGAACAAAACAAGGGTATCCTCTATCACCACTTTTTTTCAATATAGTTCTGGAAACATTAGCCAGAGCAGTTAGACCAGAGGAAGACATACAATAAGAAAAATTAGGATAGGAAAGGAAGAAGTTAAATTATCATTATTTGCAGATGACATGATACTTTACATATTTTGGGGGACATAGATGACCCCAAAAAGTACACAAAAAACTTCTTCTAGATTTATTTTTTTTAAAAAAAAGATAAAACCAAGGAAAATAAACAGAATAAAACCTATCAAAATAAGCTAGTATAAGTGATACAGGACTTCAAAACCTTATGAAATCAACAATAGTTACCATAATGCCTTTTGTTTTCAAAATAGCTGTGGATACCTTTGGACATGGTAAAAATTGAACAGAACAGAATACAGTAGAAACAATAAAAACAAAACAGTGAATGCAATAAAGAACTTCAAAATAAGCTATTAGGAAATCCAAAATGGCTACCACAATGTCTTGCTATCTTTCAAATAGCTGCTCCTGCCATCAGATTTAACATAATCAAACAAAACAAAAAAGAATAAAACCTAAGGCAAGAAAACAATGAGAATGATATGGTTTCCAGGGGGGGACCACCTCCTGGTGAGGCCTGGTTCTTTCCCCACTGCAATCCACAATGGTGCTGACTCATGGAGAGAGGCTTGGGTGTGGCTGTCCCCACTCCAGCAGTGGCCAGCACATGGCACTGGTATCTAGGCAGGGATCACCTCCTTGTGGATCCTGGTTCTCTCCCCGCACAGTCTACAAATGGCATTGACTCACCAAGACGTCTAGATTTAATAAGGAAATTCAGTAGCATACCTGGTTACAAAGTCAACACTCAAAAATCGATAGCCAGCTGGGCATGCTGGCACATGCATATAATCCCAGCACTTAGGAGGCTGAGACAAGAGGATTACTGTGAGTTCAAGGCCAGCCTGGGATAAACATAATTAATTCAGGACCAGTCTGAACTACACAGTGAGACACTGTCTCAAAAAATCAAAAAGAAAAAAAAATCCATAATGCTCTTGTACACAAATAACAAACTCACTGAAAGAGAAATTAGGAAAACACCACCTTTCACAGTATCATCCAAAAAAAGTGAAATACCTAGGGATCAATCTAACAAAGGAAGTAAAAGACTTTTACACTGAAAACTATAGTACTCTGAAAAAGGAGATTGAAGATTCTTGGGTAGGAAGAACCAACATAGTAAAAATGGCCACACTCCCAAAATTGTTATACAGATTTAATGCAATCCTAACCAAAATACCAATAGCATATCTTACAGAATTATAGAAAACAATTCTAAAAAATTCACTTGGAACCAGAAAAGATCTAGAATAACCAAACCAATTATGGGCAACAAAGGCAAGGCAAGGGGCATTACAATCCCTGATTGGAAATTATACTACAAAGCTACTGTGATTTAAAAAAATGGTACTGGCAAAAAATAAACAAGGATCAATGGACAGATTACAAAATATAGAAACAACTTCAGATGTACTCAGCCTTCTTATCTTTGACAAAGGAGCCAAACACGTTCACTGGAAGACAGATAGTCTCTTTAATAAATAGTGCTGGAAAAATTGGCTTTTCACATCCCAAAGATTAAAACTAGACCATTATATTTCACCTTGCACTAAACTAAAATTGAAATGGATCAAAGACCTAAAAATTAAAATAGAAACACTTATGGAAGAGAGAATAGAACTCCTGAAGACACTGGTGTAATCAAAGACTTTATGAACAAAACCCCATTTGCACAGGAAATAATGCAAAGAACCAACAACTGGAATCTCATCTTATTAGAGAGCTTTGCCACAGCAAAATAAACCACCAACAGAAAAAAGAGACAACCTACAATGTGGGGGGGGGGCTTCTGCCAAGGGTTCCTCAGACAAAGGACTACTATCTAGAATATATAAAGAACTAAAAAAAAGAAACCCCCCCAAATTTAAAGACTCAGTCCAAAACTGGACATATGAAATGGATAGACACTTCTCAGATGAAGTAAAAATGGCAAATAAATATATGAAAAATGTTCAACATCCCTGGCCATTTGAGAGATGCAAATTTTTAAAAAGCTGAGATTCCATCTCCAGAAAGAATGTCTGTTACAGAGAATGCAATCAATAACAAATCCTAGCAGTGTTGTGGAGTTAAAAAAAAAAAAAAACACCTCTTCTCCACTGTTGGTGGGAGTGTAGACTGGTGCACCCACTGTAGAAATCAATGTGGACACTTCTCAAAAAACTATAACTATTCAACCTAGCGGTTTCCCTTCTTGGTATCTTCCCAAAAGAATGAAAAGCATCATACAAAGCAATATATGTTGCTAACAGCACAGCTTCTATTAGCCAAATCTTGGAATCAGCCCAAGTACACATCAACTAGTGAATGATAAAGAAGATGCAGATTATAAATACAGTCGAGTGTTACTCACCATAAAGAGGAATAAGCTTGACACATTTCTAGGTAAACAGATGCATCTTCAGACCATACTCTTTATAAGTGAAATAAATCAGACCCACCTGTTTAAATACCTCATTGTTTGTCTAATATGAGAAACTGAAAGTATAAAGACCAAAATGTATAGAAGATATTGGGAAATGGGAAGAAAATGTTTAAATAAAAAGAGAAACAAGGAGAGAGGAGAGGGAAAGGAAGAAAAAGGGAAAAGAAAAAGAGAAAGGAAAACAATGGAAAGAAAGCTTTTGTAAATAAGAAAGGAAAGAGGGGTTGAAGGGAAGAGAATGGTTAAAAAAAAAAAAGAAGAAGCAAGATATATCATGTACAGGTACAAATTCCCTATGATGAATGGTGTCATTATATATATCTAAAATGTACCAATAAAAAAGAGAAAGCCATATTTTACTGTCTTACAGATTGCACTATATGCAGTTGGTAAGGTTAATTTTAATGAACCTATTTGTTATAATCAAAAGATTGATGTCTTCTAAAAAAGACTGTTGACATGCCATGTTACTTTGCTCATTAAGCCAAAAAGTGATTTTAATCTAATTTTACCACTGCTTTCCTCATCCAATATCATAGCTATTTAGCTAGTTACTCTACTGCCTAGACTATTCTAGGGCTGCAATAATGATATAAAACAGCTGTGTCCATTTAACTCTCTTTTGCTATTTTATTTCTAGATAATTTTCTTCTTAAGTGATAATTTGTCAGGCATTAGGTTTTAGGTTTCTGGTTCTTTTTTAAGTGAAATTTGTAGATTTTTCTAATTGTAAATGTAATGCATATTCACTGTAAATAATTTGGGGAATGTAGAAAATAATGAAGAAATTTTAAATCATTTATAATCATATTTTACTTATTTAAATAAAGTGGCATAAATGATTTCAGTGAGAAAGTGAAGAAACTAAGTTTCTCCATACTAGAAACAATAAATTTTTTCAAAATGAAAAAAATCTAACAATCTAATATCAAATTGAATTGAGGCAATCAAGTACATTTTCTTTCATATCCTTATGGTTGTGTTTCTCTTAACAGTTTTCTTGGCCTGTATTACAAAACTAATTAATATATAGTCTCTATGACTCTTCTCATTTTTTTCCACTTCAATTAGGAACTTGCATTTAACCACCTTTTTGGGTAGATACCATCTTAGTGTTTCTCAGCTACTTTTAATCTATAAAGTGTATTTAATTCATAGTTCATTTTCTCTCCTGTAAGTATTATTTAAGAGGTTTCTGTTCCTTTTTAATTTGCCTTGTATAATAATAATTATTTTATTGTCCCAAGCTCTCAGTGTTTGTCCTGTCAGCTTTCCAGTGTAATGACTGTAATAACATTAGTGAGTGAAAGATTTTTTCCTCCTTTGTAGCCACCCTTGAATGCTCAGATGTTGGCCCAGCGTCAGCGGGAGTTGTACAGTCAGCAGCACCGACAGAGGCAGCTAATACAGCAGCAACGAGCCATGCTCATGAGGCAGCAGAGCTTTGGGAACAACCTCCCTCCCTCATCTGGACTGCCAGTTCAAATGGGGAGTCCCCGTCTTCCTCAGGGTGCTCCACAACAATTCCCCTACCCACCAAACTATGGTACAAATCCAGGAGGAACTCCACCTGCTTCTACCAGCCCATTTTCACAACTGGCAGCAAATCCTGAAGCGTCCTTGGCCACCCGCAACAGCATGGTGAGCAGAGGCATGGCAGGAAACATGGGAGGACAGTTTGGTGCTGGAATCAATCCTCAGATGCAGCAGAATGTCTTCCAGTATCCAGGATCAGGTAGGAGGGGTGCAGCAGAGTGTTGCTTTTCTGAGTAATGCACCCATAGTAATTCACAAAAAGCCCTGTGCAGGGCTTCTTCATGCACATTGCCACTGAGATCAATATGCAGCAGAGGAAAGGCTTCAGCAGTGGAGCCAGGAGATCCAGGCAGATTCAGCTCTTGCCACTGAATGGTTGAATGGTTTAAGGCTTATTTTTCTTTAGTAGCTGACATGATTAAGTTCGAGGATTTATAAGGACATGTCTAATATGAAAATGTTGAACATTTTACATGCAAAATACATTCTCTTATTTTTTTTACTTTTTCTCACAGAACCCCATAAAACCTAGTTGAAGTCATCCCCAGACAATGAGTTTTAGAACATTAATTCAAAATTTGCATATAGTTTTCTCCTTGTGATTTTTTTTGATAGTTTACATAAGGATTATTAAGTATAATAAGTCTTACTAAGTATCCCAAACTTTTCACTGGTGTCACAACTTTCAACTGCTTAGGTGACAGCTTCTTCTGCAGTGAGCATTCTAATTTCCAGAAGTTTTTCTTTTAAATTTTTTGTTCTTTTCTTGGCCCTACATTTTAAATTTCTTTTCTGTCATGCTGAGATTCCAATAAATAATGACAATTATAAACATTGGTTTGATCACACTGTTACACAAAATTAATGACAGGTTGCTGGAAAAAAATGAAAATAAGCCTCTTGATTATAAAAATAAAAGAAAAAGAAGTAAACTTTAAGACCACTTAAAAATGGATTTCAGTGAGACGCTGCTGTTTGACCTGCCCACACAGTGCACTCATCTGTCATAAGTCTTCTACCTGTTATCTGAATTGTTCTCCCTGACCAACTTTTTTGACTGACAGAAAGTATTTTTCACAAAATAAGAATTTTTTCTGTGAAAGTCAGCATTCAAACTACAAACAAAACCCAGAAAGTAAGTACAGTAAGAAATAGTTCCATCCATTTCCAAACTGAAATGAAATAGCAGGGCTATACATTCTTCCATAAATCACTTCAAAGTAATACTTTAAAGTAATTTATTAGGCTTTTAGGAGAGAACAACATTTAAAAATATAATGTTTTTAACTTCTACTCTAAATTTTAAATTTGCTCTAACGTGGCCAGGATTCTGATTAGAGAGCTTCAAGACCAGGTTTTGAGTTGGTACCAGTACAAATTCAGAAAAGTTGTGACCTTTTCAGATCATTCCTTCCAAAACACACACACACACACACACACACACACACACTGATTTATTATAATTTAAGGAAATTCAAATGTAGGGTTTCTTTGGTATTTGTTAATTTTACGCTTCTATTGCCAGGAGATTTGCCACCAAAAGCTCTAAAACATACATGTCCTAACATGTTTCAGAGCTTGATAAACTTAAGTCCATAAGTGTTATTCAGCTCCACTGTTTCTGTAAATAAAGTTTTATTGGCACACAACCGTGCTCACTGGTTTATAATGTTCACATACTTGCTAAGTTGTCCATGGCCAGCTTCATACAGTAGAGTAGTCGTTACAGAAACCTGATGGCCTGCAAAACCAAAATTGTTTACTGTCAGGCCCTTAAGCAGAAACGTTTGATTCATGTGTTAATAACAGTAAACCAAAGAGAGCTACATTAGCTCTGCTCTTCTGCATTTCTCAGCTTATTATAGGCCCAAATGAAGTGAAGGGACTTGTGGGTAATAGGAATGGCAGGGTATGTGTTCTTGTATTTTTGAAAACAAAAAACCTTTCAAGACTATATGCCATGATGAATGCACAAGAACAGAATTAAACATCAAAATTGCTTTATACAAAGATAATATTCAAAATAAACATAAGGGAATTTCTTTTTTTAATATTATACCCACTTCAGGCCAATCTAGTGATCCCTCTTACATGAACTGAGTAAATATGCTACTGCACATGTTGTGAGTCATCTACTTCTGGGGCTCCAGAGATTTCCACTTGCTGATGGCTTCATTCTCTACCACTGAACCAGATTTTGGCTCTTGTACTGCTGTATTGAACAGACGTGCTTGAATTTTCCACCAGACTCCAAATTTGTTATGCATCTATATTTCCCCTCCCTCCATATCTCAGTGTTCCAGCTGCAACAGACTTCCTAAGTTCAAAGAAAGAGCGTGCCCCTTGTCCTCTTACTTCTAGGCCTTTAGACTTCCTGTACTCATGTTAGGAAATGTCTTTCCTTTCTCATTCCCATGGCTTCCTCCTCTCAGATATATTTCCTCTGGAAATCCTACCAGATAACCCAGCCATAAACACTTGCCACTCACTATCATCACTTGCCAACCTAGCTGTCTTTCTTTTAAAATAGTATGAATAAAGATTGATTGTTTCAGTCTTTGTTTTTTGTTTCTCCAGTGCTTTACACAGTGATCTGTCAGTGAGTAGATGTTCTGTGTGTCTTTAAAGAAATACATAGATGGAAGTATGAATTCTAATTCTATTTGCTGCTGTCAGAAGGCTTTGATGCTCATTATGGTGTAACAGGGAGAGTTAACGTAGTCTAGACAAACAGTTGTACTAGAAGGAACTAGATTTCAATTTGTAATAAAAAAAGTTAATGTTTGAATTTTTTAATATATTACAGTAAAAGGGACAAGAGCTCTCTCAAACTACCACTCCCAGCTTCAGACATACTTACCACTATTTTACAAAGTGAGTGCAGAAAAGTCAATTCAAAACTTAGCCCAAACTACATAGTGAGACCATGTCTCAGAGAAACCAAAAAATTAAAAATAATAAAGTACCCATAAAACCAAAATCATTCTTCTAAGAAAATCATCATGTCTGAGTCGGAAAAACACACTAGATGAAAAACAATAAAATTTACAAAGAAAAAAATTAATGAATTTGAAGGAATAGAACAATGAAAAGTATCCAAAGATAGAAAACTCTTCCAAGAGAAATAAAGCTAAACAGCAGAGAGTTCACTCCAAACTGATTCTACAATTTAGTATAATCCCATCAAAATTCCAGCATGCTTTTTGAAGAGAGTGATAAGCTTATGCTAAAATGGAGCCAGGCATGGTGGCACATGTCTGTAATCCCAGCCCTCAGGGAGGCTGAGGCAGGAGGATCACCATGGGTTTGAGACCAGCCTAGAAGACATAGTAAGACCCTGTCTCAAAAAAAAACTAAATTAATTAGCTAATTAAATGTATATGGAAGTGCAAAGACCTTTAATAGCCAAAACAATTTTTTAAAAGAAAAATTGGATAGTTACCTGATTTTAAAAATTACTCTGAACTACTAGGAGGCTGAAGCAGGAGGATTGACAAAAGTGTAAGGCCAGATTGGCTATGTTGTGAGTTCAAGGTCAGCCTGGACTATATAGTGTCTCAAGCATTTTTTTTAATTTTAAATTTAAAAAATTTTAATCGTTCTGCATTTACAATGGATGAATTTCATATTATATAGATAATGTTTCAGTAAAACTTTTAAAAAGGAAAGCGAAAGGAAGACTAAGGAAGTGTGCACAGCAAAACTTCCTATTTTTCATTCTGAAATACGGGTTTTACTTACCTAATTGTTTCCCTTTTTAAGTTACCTTTATTACCTAAATAGCATGTATGTTCATACGTTTTGACACTTAAAAATTCATGTTAACAAAGTGACTGCTAAACAGCCTCAGACACCACAATCCCACCTGCCTTCTACATGGCACACATGTCAGTGCCTTGGCAGCTGACTATTGTGATCAAACCAAAAGAACCAGAAAAAGATGGAAAAGAAGTGACACCCAGATTCCCAGATAATCTCTGCCCATTCCCGGAAAAGACATGAATGTTTCTCCCCTTGATTAACCTATCTCTCCCCTTCATTCCTTTTATGCTGTACATATATAATCTCCAAACTCAAACAGGTCAAGAAGTTGGTTTGTTAAGTTCATCTCTCACTTTCTACTGTTGGCCTTTGCTGTTCCAAAAAGAAAAAAGTCTTGGATATTCCTTCTAAGCAAATCAGTGTATCAATGAGTGGAAAACATTCTTCCAAACTTGTATGCTTATCTGTGTTTGTAAAAGATATCATGACTTATTTTAAAAGACTTATTTTTCCTCTACTTTGTTGAAGAAGATATTGTGATAGATCCTTTAGTTTACTCTTTTTTTTTAATTCTTTGAGTTTATTCTTATATGGGGGTTAGTAAGTATACAGTATATTCACATGAATTACTTTGTGTCAATTTTCAGGAATGGTTCCCCAAAGTGAGGCCAACTTTGCACCATCTCTAAGCCCGGGCAGCTCCATGGTGCCAATGCCAATCCCTCCTCCTCAGAGCTCTCTGCTTCAGCAAACTCCGCCCACATCTGGGTACCAGTCACCTGACATGAAGGCCTGGCAGCAAGGAGCAATGGGAAGTAACAAGTAAGGGGCAGTTCTCACCTCTGTGCATTCCTAATGCTCTGCAGCACGGAAGTCTGGATCCGTGATTACTGGCTGCTTCTGTTTGCATAATGGAAAGACCTGAGCTTTGTGTTTTCAGCAAACAAAAGTAATTTTTAAATGTTTGAACTATTAAGTCATTAAGGCAAAATTATGTGTTTATAGGACAGAAAAGTGGTTGAGTGGCCCACAATCTTTCCATCCATATTTCCCAGTACACCTCAAGAATATAATGGACTCCATCAGTAGCAGAGCTTTCCTGGGACACATGTAGAAAGAGGTTAAAGGTCTCCCTTTATTAGCCGGCACTCTAACTTAAAATCCTCCTGCCTCAGCAGGAGGGCAGTTTAGTGAGGCTCTACCTAGAGACAAAAAGTGGTATGAATGTAACTCAGTGGTAGAATATTTGCCAAGTGCAAGGCCCTGGGTTCCATTCCTAATACCACCAAAAAAAAAAAAATCTTTATAAGAACATTTTTAAATCTTAGAAATGTAAACAAAGGTTATTAAAATGTTAGAATTTAATAGAGCCTGAGTAGTGGGCCCATGGTATATTCGAAAGATTTTAAAGTAACAACAAAAATATTAAAGCTTTTGGGTCATTCTGCCCATTTTGAAAATTTAGATTTTCATGTGGCCTCATCTTACCCATTTTGCTTAGAATTATCACACTGAAGTCTTTTTCTCCCAGATCCTGGCTGCTGAACTTTTCACATATCACTTGAGTTTTATAAGGATTTTAATTTGGGTGTGTCTTGGTTCTAATGACAGGGAAACCATTTAACCTGACAACATAATAAGTAAGGCAGCTAAAATTGAAAACATGAAGCCATATTCTCTTAAAGTTCATTGAAAGGTGAGAGAGGAAGTCTTTCTGTTAGAGAACTATGTGGCACTTAGCAAAGATGGTATATAAATTAGGCAGGAATGGAGTAGTCTTTGTAACATACAAGAGGAATTCAGTCTCTGGTGTGTTCATATCCCCACCTCCTGAACTCACTTTTGATGTCCATAATTCTAATTTCTCCCTTACAGCAACTCTCAGCTCCCTGTTGGCTTTCCCTGTGCTGCTGTCGTAGCTGGCAGAAACTCCCTCATGAAATCCACTGAACCCTTGCTGTCTGCCCGCGCCTAAGCACTTCAGTACAGCTTGGGTGTAGAGTGCTTGCCTACAATACAAGGCTCTGAGTTTGAGTCCTCAGCCCAGAAAAAGAAAAAACCAGATTGGAAAAACACAGTCTTGGCCAGGCGTGGTGGCTCACGCCTGTAATCCCAGCATTCGGGAGGCTGAGGCAGGAGGGTTGTTGTGAGTTTGAGACTAGCCTGGGCTACAAAGTGGGCTCAAGGCCTGCCTGAACTGCACAGTGAGACCCTGTCTCAAAAAAGACAAAAAAAAAAAAAAAAACCACAGTCTTGCCTCCAGGTCTCACTAACCTGTCACTCTGCTCCCCTCTAGAGTTCAGTTCCTTAGAAGACTATACTGTATCTCCCTGCACTCCTCCCACTCCTTGTCAAACCCCTCAAGTGTTCTTGTCAAGGTGATTAATGTCCTATACACTTTCAGGGCAGCATTTGTCAATAGCATCTACTGTATTTTGAGCATTTATCATTTCCATTTTATTTCTTAATTTTTGGTGGTGATAGGAATCAAATCAGGACCTCATACATACTATGCAAGTGTACTGCTGCTGAGCTATATCCCTCCCCCATTTATCTTTGTGGGGACAGGGGTGTTGAACCCAAGGCCTTCACACTGAGTTACAGACCGCTTTTATTTTTTATTTTGAGACAGGGTCTTGCTAAATTACTAAGTTGCCCAGGCTGGGCTTGAAGTTGCGGTTTTCCTGCCTCAGTCTCCTAGAGCAGGATTATAGGCACACAGTGTTTTACCTAGCTTCGTTTATCATTTCTTGAAGCTCTTTCTTCATCTGGTTTCTGGCACAGTTTTCTCACTTGAAAGTCCACCCTACCTCTGAGTCTTTTTTGCTGAGAGTATCATTTGCTGGAGACATTTCCTTGACCTGCAGAGTTTATGCTAGGGCCTGTTTCATTCCCATGGTCACATCATCTAGTCTTAGCCACAGTAAATGTCTGTCTCTATGCTTATTACCCCAAGTGAAATCTGCAGCCTAACCAAACCCCCAGGTACTGTACTGTACCAGCTGCCTAGTTAACATCTCCAATTAGAATTTAAAACTCTCTACCATGACTGAGTCTCTGCATGTAGCCCACGGTGCTCCGAAAACAAGGTGGAGTGGCAGCTCTGTACCCGCAACTCTCCAGCAGTCCCCCAACTCGGAATACAAAAGAGGGCCCCTAAAGCCCTGTGTCGTCTTGCTCCTGGGTACATGTCTGACCTCACACATGTTCTTACCACTCATCCAGCCACTTCGGCTTCTGTTTATTCTGTTCTTCGCATGTCCATTGCAAACTCATTGCCTCTGCATTCTTCAGTTCCTTGGTATCTCACACTTCAAGTCTCTCCTTGAATTTCTCCATGTTTGACATAGACACTGAATGTTACCTTAATCAAGCTGGGCATAGTGGCACACACCCATAATCCCAGCAGTTAGGAGGCTGAGGCAGGAGGATCACCATGAATTCGAGGCAACCCTGGGCTACATGGCAAATTCAGGGCTAGCCCGGGTTACATAGCAAGTCAGACTACATAGCAAGACCCTATCTCAACAAAACACAAAACAAATGTTACATGATCATACTTCATGGACCATCATTTCTGAAACTACCATTTTCCACCCTGATGCCTCCTTCCCATTCTTCACTTTTCCCCAGTCTCAAGTTGCTTCTCAGATTCAATTCAAATGTGGACAGGACTTTTTGTTGTATTTCAGTAGTTTGACTTTCCCAAATAATTTAGGAGAAAAATAATTGCCGCCGGCTATTCAAAATTCACGCTTTCTTATTTGGTTCATGTGTAAATTAGTCAACGTAGACACGTATACTACCACAGACAGTAATTGCTCATTATTAAACTGTGTAAAATAACTCAAGAGAAAACAGCTCCTCTGGCAAATAACCAGGAGTCTAGTTGGTGACAGGGAAAGTCAGAGAAAAGTCAAACATGAACCAGTCAGCAGCGCTGAGTGGCCTGATGTGAAGTTCTGAGATAGTGTAATGTGGTTCTTTTCCATTAACTGTCTGGTAGCAAGAGAAAGAAATCCTGGAGCTGGGCCAGGTTTCTGTGTAACACTCATCTGAGGGGAAAGTCCTAACATTTACAAGCATTTTAAAAGGCCAGGACAGCCTGTTGTTTACCCTGCTGTTTCTCAGATTTATTCAACAGGGACTCTTCCCTCCTTGTTAATTCCCGTAATATCTATAGGACCTACTCTAGGCCAGTCTTCATCTTTCTCTCTCCTCTTCATGTTTAGAGATTGCCACTTAACGTGGGACCCTGAGAAAACTGGTCACTTCCACAAGGCAGACAGAAGCAAGAGTGAGGGACAGTCCCTGTGAACACTGAGCTCAGGGGCCACTAAACCTAGTTCCTTCCCAGTGGGCAACTCAGGCTGCAGAGGGCCTTGGCCTCCTTCCTCTGATGGAAGAAATAAAAATGGAACTAGCGGCAGTTTTGAAAGAACTTTAGCTAATATATGGCCCCAGATACAACCTTGAAAGGAAATGAAGCCCTAAACCTTTTATCAACAATTGTGACATCACTGCGGCCCATGCATTAACTTCCACAGCCTTTCTCTTCATGGTGATCGTTTATGTAACAGTTGACAAATGAACCTTATCTAAGGCACATGTGTTCCCTTAGAAAATGAGTGCACTGATGGGTTTCTTACCATTGATTGTGGGACCACTGTCCTACAAGCATGCATACTGTGTACACAGGGATGGCCCGCTGATGGTTCTTGAGCATTCCTAGGCCTATGATTGTCTGTGAACATTTGTGTTACAATTACTTAAGAAAAAATTTGCTGCTTTTCTTTAGACGTGATGAGTAGACTGTTGGCCTTTAATTTCAGTCTGATTACCTCAATGTTTAGGCAGCTGTAAATGTCAATACATCCTGTTTACCATTTGAGAGCTAACAAGGAATACAAGCCATGATGAGGAAAATCATCTTTGGAATCAAAATCTCCCAATTAACAATTGTTTTATAATCAGAGAATAGGTAGTAGTGTTTCATATATCTTATGCAGGATCAAATTCATATCGTTTTCCTTTAGATGTATATATTTGTATCCTGAGAATTTTCAGGGTTCAGATACAAAGTTTCAAATTGAACTAGTTTAAATATGTTTCATACTATTCTACCTACTTATACACATTGATTTAAAATTTGAGGCCAGGCACGATGACACATATCTGTAATCTCAACACTCAGGAGGCTCAAACAGAATTGTCATGAGTTTCAAGGCTAGCCTAGGGCTACATAGTAAGTTCAAGACCAGCCTGAATTAAACAGCAAGACCATCTAAAACAAAACAAAAATTGACAACTTTGTTAAAACAACAGTTGACAATTTGGCCATGAAAAAGGAAGTCAGTAAAAACACCCTCTGAAAGACATAATTGCCAGCCAGGCGTGGTAGCACACACCTGTAATCCCAGCACTCAGGAGACTGAAGCAGGAGGATTGCTGTGAGTTTGAGGCCAGCCTGGGCTACATAGTGAATTCAAGGTTAGTCTGAACTATATAGTGAGACTCTGTCTCAGTACGCCAAAAAACCCAAGAGCAAACAAAAAAGAAAACACCCATACTTACCCTTTTATTTTACTTCCTAGAAAAGACATGAAGCTACCTGTGTTCAGGCCTAGGGAGATAATTTTAATTTAAAATAAGCTCTATTCAGATTTAAACCTAGTGGGCAGAGTTCAAATATATCTGTTTTTTAGTTTTTGTTCTTTGTTTTTATTTATTTATTTATATTTACTGTCTTTTTGAAACAAAGTCTTACTGTGTAGTTCAGCCAGACATTGAACTCACTATGTAGCACAGGCTACATAGTTCAAGGTGATCCTGCTGCCTCAGCCTCCTGAGTGCTGAGATTACAGGTGTGCGCCACCACACCCAGCTCAAAATGTGTCTGAATTATATGCAGTCCTGATACACTGTAATGAGATAGTCCTACATGTAATTTAAGAATGTAAAATATTTTATTTGGAGCTCTGTCAATTTAAAACAGAATCCAGTCACATTATCCATGACCAGCGAATGTAATTGGCCTTGTTTTTGAGTTAACAGTGTATTCAGTCAAGCTGTCCAGAACCAGCCCACACCGGCGCCACCAGGAGTGTACAACAATATGAGCATCACCGTGTCGATGGCAGGTGGGAACACGGATGTTCAGAACATGAACCCAATGATGGGCCAGATGCAGATGAGCTCTTTGCAGATGCCAGGAATGAACACTGTGTGCCCTGAGCAGGTGAGTGGCACAGCTGCACGCTTGCCCCCTACACACACACACACACACACACACACACCCCACTCTTCACTGTCCCCAAGAAAGTCACTGGAAACAACCAACCAGGCTTTTATGTTCTTTCCCAGTGTTTTTTGCTAACTGATGACCCTAAATATATACCGTGGAAATTTTGGCAGACATTATAAGTAAGTTGTTTTTTTTTTTTTTGTACCAAGAATCAAGCTCAGAACCTCAAGCTTATCAGGCAGGCACTGCACCACTGAGCTATAATACCCAGCTAAATAAGATTTAGTCTCATGAAACTTGAGTGGTTTTGATCTGCTATAAAATGTTACACACAAAGGCTTGAATATTAGCACATTCTCTTCATTTCTCTTTTAGTTTAGTAAGCATTTACTCATTATTTGCTATCTGTAAAGATAGCTCTGTGAAACATACACAGTAACTTGTTGAAGAGACACAGCATGAAGAATGGATTGAATAATAGAATAAAATAATTGTGTAAGAGGTAAACTCCCATAGGACCGTATATCCTTATCTCAATGGAAAGATGCATACAGTTGCCTATTGAGTCATTAAAAGGAAAAGAAAAGCATCATAGAAAATTAACCTTCAAAAGAGAACCAAGCCTGGTGTCATTATAAGAGGTTGAGGTAGGAGGATCATTGCAAGTTCAAGACCAGCCTGGGCTACAGAGTGAGCTCAAGGCCAGCCTGAACTGCATAGCAAGTCTTGCATAGCAAAAACAAAAAGAGAGAGAGAGAGAGACCCAAAGGCCAGGTATGGTAGAACACACCTGCTATCCAAGCTGTTTAAGATGCTGAGGCAGAAACATCATAAGTTTGAAGCCAACCTGGGCAACTTAGATACTGTACATATGTATAGGCAGAAATACAGGTCGAAAAGCCTAGAGAACATTAACGGGTAATTTATATCATGTTTAGCATAGAATTTATATGACAAGCTATTAGAGGATATTCATTCCATGCCACGTAAGTGTTTAGTTATCTTGGAGCCTCTTGCAGTTTTTTAGGAGTAATGAAAGTCAAAGTAATGTTTACGAAGATTATTGCAGTAACTCCCTATAGTTACATTGTTATACCAATCAGCAACCATAAAACAGACTATGGTGACCAGGCTATTGCTATACAACCATAATTTATAACAAGTCTTCAAACTATATAAATACTGATTATTTTTTTGAGTACAAATCCTTTTTTATTGTTGCTGTTGTGTTTTGGCACAAGGGATTGAAGCCAGTGTCTTCACACTGAGCTATCCCCAAACCTCCTGTATTCATGAGGCAGGGTCTTGCTGCATTACTCAGGTGGGGCTTGAACTTGTGATACTCTTGCCTCAGCCTCCTAGAGTTGTGGGGTTGCAGGCATGCCCGACAGTTTGTTTTTGGTTTTTGGTTGGTTAGTTTGGGTTTGCGGGGTGGTTTGAAGTCCCCCATGAAGTTATTACTTTCAGTTTTGTTCATTTCTTTGCATAGTTTCAGATTTTTATCTGCTATCATTTTCCTTGTGCGTGAAGGCTTTCCTTTTCAGAACTGAACCCCAGAATCTTCTCACCGAGCTGCATTCCCAGCTCCAGCCCACGCGCGCGCGTGTGTGTGTGTGTGTGTGTGTGTGTAGACAGTCTCACTAAGTACTAAGTTGCCAAGGCTGGATCTGAACTAGCCATGCTCTTTCCTAAAGCTCCCAGACTGCTGGGGTTGCAGGTGTGCGTCACTGTGCTTGGCTCCTTGGATGTTTTTATAGTGTCAGTCTGCTGATGATGACTCTTAGTTTTTGTGTATTCTCTCCCCTGCATTCTAGGTTGACAATTTTAGCTTTCAGTATCTTAAAGATCTTCTGTTGTAGCATTCCAGTGAGATACCTGCCGTCATTTTTTTTCCTTGTTCCTCTGTATGGTTGATTTTTTTCTCTCCTTCCTGGCTGATTTTAAATTTTTGTCTTTATAATTTGTTTTAATCCATTTGATTATAACATACCTGATGTGATTCTCTTTGTTCTTGGAGTTCACTAAGCTCCTTGATTCATGGGTGTACATATCCTTACTTATCACTTCTACCATTTGAATCATTCTGGCATTGAATTTAATTGATTTTCTTTTACATTACGAGTCATATTTTTCTGCTTCCTTACATGCCTGGTAATTTTTACTGAATGCCAGACCTGTGACATTGACCTTATCTATATTCCTATAAGTATTCTTGACCATTTTTCTGGGCAACTATTAGGTGGTTTGGAAACAATTTAGTCCTTTCAAGTCTTACTTCTTGATTTGGTGAGATAGGAGCAGTATTTATTCTAGGGCAAACTTTGCCTCCCTTCTAAGGCAGAATCATTCTCGTATGCAACCTGATACTGTATGGATTGGGACATTTTCCATTTGACTGTTGAAGTTGAAACCCAGTCCTAGACCTGTGTGGTCTTTGAGATTTATTCCATTCATCTGTTCAAGTGACCCTTTCCTGTACTGAGAGATGATCAGATAAGGGCAGAGGATCCTCTGCACATCTCCAGCACTTCTTCCGGAGCTTCTGTCCATTCTGATACTCTGAGCTGCAAGTTCAGCTGCAACTTCTTAGCTCATGAAGACTGCCAACCTGTATGGACCAGGGGTTCACTGCAGCAGGGACTCCTCAACTGTTTCCCAGCTTTTCAGAATCAGTCTCTTACTGCCTTAGTCCATTTTCTTGAGTGCCTTTGTTTCACATTTTGTCCATTTCTAAGTGAATTCACTGTGATCCCTATTACTGAATCTTGACTGAAGTAGAGGTGTTTTGTTAATTAACTTGTAGGGAGAATGAACTTTTTATTAACATGTCATGTATAAGTATACAACTCAGTGAATTTTTACAAACTGAACACAATTGAATAACCACCATCCAGATTAAGAGACAGTGTCACCAGCATCCCAAAGTTCTCCCTATGTTCCTGCACACCCTCCACCCTCACAAGGGGAACTGGGGGATTTACAGCAACGTGTATATTGCCAACCTTTTTGTTTTTCCTACCCTCCTATTACTTTTCTGTCCGTGACACTATTCTTTCCTTGAAAAATTTGTTCTTCAGCTTAAATAACTGGTAATTTGGTCTCATATTCACTTTTCATAGATAAATGACCCAGCACTGAGACACACAAGCCTCTACTGCAACCAGCTGTCATCTACTGACCTTCTCAAAACAGAAGCAGATGGAACCCAGGTCAGTAAGAAAACTCTAAGCCAGGAGCCATCAGATACACCCTAGACCCATGGAGGGCTTCATGTAGCATTGTGGTCAAGCTTTTGACCTTGGGGTTCAGATCTAGTGTGTGGCCTGTTCTAGCTATATCTTTGTGAGCTCATTACAGAACTTCTGAGTGGCTGTGTGACCACAGAACTAATGTCTACTTCCAGGACTGTTGAGAGGATGCAATGCAATAAGCTTTCAGGAGACTTAACTCAGTGCTTAGAGAAGATAATAGAATTACAGAAGTGACTACTAATTGTTATTTTGTAAATAAACAGGCTAAAAGTCATTTTAGTCAAAACACTCAAAAAACCTCAGTAAATTTGCACTAAAGACTCTGCCATGTACCCTGCCTCTTTAGAAGCTTGTTTCTCAGCAGTGTGAACAGCAGGGTGGCCACTTTCCTCTGTTAACCTAAATCGAGAAATTGGGGGCAAGAGGTAATTTCACTTTTACAACTTAAATGTAGTCTTTACTCTCTTAAAAATATTTTTTTAACACAGGCATAATGCTACAAGTGGAGAGAGAAATACACTTATCTTTGTTGATCTTTGGGTGAACTGTGGGGAGCAGAAAAGAAAGGAACTTTCACTGCGAAACGTATGATTTGCCAGGCACTGTGCTAGGCATTGTATGCTTTATCTTCTTTCAGCCTGACTGTAACCAGTGAAGGAAGTAGTACTCCTTTTCTTCACAGATAAAGAAAATGAACCTGAGGAAAGTTAATTGCGTGCACCATTCACAAAGCTAGAAAGAAGAGCTAAAATTCAGGCTCTGGTCTTATTAACACCGAAGTCCTTGCTATTTCTGCTATACTACATAGGGTCTATAGAAATACAAACATATAGATATGTGTGTATAGCCTAGGAAGGCAAGCTGTCCAATTACTGGGCCACTCTAGAAAGTATTTACACAGGAGAGGGCCTGAATTGGGCCTCGACACAGAGTTCTCAGGCCAAGTGAGGGAGAAAGGTGTGGTAGTTGTTGGAGGCCAGGGTAGAGGTGGATTTGAAAGTAGAAGGGATAGAGACAAAAATAATAAGCATAGTTTGGGGCACCGAGTTCACTAAAGGTGAAATTGCTGCAGTAAACAGATGTGAATTTCCAGATTGTGTATTAAACCAAGGGGTCCAAACTGAATCCAACAGAGTAACCCTTGGAGACACTTGTTTCCCCATTGTCGCAAGGCGGAGGCAGCGAAGATTCGCTGGGCAGCTGGTTCCAGAGGAGAAAGGTCAGTTAGGAAGCTGTGTCCAGAGTCTGAGCTTTAGGGAACAGCACTTCTGTCTCAGGAGGCAAAGGGAGAAGGTTTTGCGATGGTGGAATGACGGTCCAAGTCATGTCACAAAGCCGTGAACGAGGCAGCACTACAGATCATTTAAAGCGGAAAGCAGCCAACTTTTGAAGATTTGGAGTGTAGGACAGTGTTTGAATTGAAGTAAAAACTTCTAAAAAGTCTTCAGAGGCCAGTGCTTAGTTCTCACCCTGTGCTCCCCCTCTGTTGGATCTTAAACTTCCTCCACGTCAACCTTCGCCCATCTGTGAAAGTGTGGCAACGTACAAGTCTGAGTCTAGTCTACAGGTAACAGTGAAAATAGCCGACATGCTGGGTGTGGTGGTGTACATCTAATCGCAGCACTCAGGAGGCTGAAGCAGGAGGATCGCTGTGGGTTCAAGGCCAGCCTGAGCCGTAAAGTGAAACTCAGTGTCTCAAAAAAAGAGGAGGGGGAGGCTAATTGTGTTTGAGAGTTTGATTTACTCTTCACAGGTTTTTCAATTTCAAACATAGACTATCTATTTAAAGAAGTAGAATTCCATCTCTAATTTGTTTTTATCATGCCTTTCAAGAACATTTTAAATATTTGTGAACAAAACCACCTTAGGTTGTGCCCTAATATTTCATATTTAGAGATATGTAAACATGGAACTTTATATATACTATATTGATTTCAAAATCAGTGCCTAATACTGGAGATAGCTCAGTAGTAGTAGCAACTAGCATGCATGATGTTCAATCGCCAGCACTAGAGGGTGGCAGGTACCCAAAAAACCACTATGGTTTATGCTCCTGTGAAGTTTTGATGGCAGAATCTTCTTCCTGTTACTGCCCATTGTGACATTTCTGTTTGCTCCTGTGTTTTTATATTTGCCAAACAGAAGCTGGGGGTGTACAATAGGTAGAAATATAGATTCAAGCCTGGCAAGCGTGAGGTTGTAAGTTCAATCCACAATACAAAAAAAAGAAAAGAAAAAGAAATATAGAGATGGATATCCAGAAAAAAGAAGAAAAAGATGAGGAGCAGAGGACTGAAAGAGTATGTGGGGTCTGCTGTGTTGAAAATGAGCACATAAGAATGGGGAGGGGCCAGGGATTTAGCTCAGTGGCGCAAGCACCTGCCTGGCAAGCACAAGGTTGTGAGTTCAATCCGTGGTACCAGAAGAAAAACAAAAAGAATGGGAAAGGGGCCAGATAGAAGAGAGAAGAGGAAAAGAATACAGAATGGAGAAACAGCAAGAGGGCTGGCAGGGGTTACAGACTCGGGTCAGAGGTAGGCCTGGCTAGTTCCAGTCGGAATGAGCAGTAGAGCACAGCATGGTGAGAGCACGGAGGCAGGAACGCTGGCTGAGAGAACCATAGGAAAGAAGTCAAAGAAGAGAGAAACAGATGGGAGCAGAGAGGGGCAAGAAGCAAAACCTGGAAACTAGGCAAAGAGGAAGATGAGGAGAGAAACAGTGCCGATCCAATGAGAGATTTAATTCAACAGGCACTAAAGAGCTCAGCTCAGGGGCTGTCTCCCTTAACTGTCAGGAAGTAGACTTGGAAATAAATGCATTAAGAGTAAGAGACCACGTGCTAGTCGGGTGTAGTGGTGCACACTTGCAATCCCAGCATGCAGGAGGGTGAGACAGGATGATCACCATGAACCTGGCTACATGGAGTTCAAGATCAGTCTGAACTACATAGCAAGACCTTGTCTCCAAAAACAAGACAAAGGATATTTGAGATTTGGCCAATAAGAATTTAATAGAAAACAACTTTTTTTTTTTTTTTGGTCTTTTTGGGACAAGGTCTTGCTATGTAGTTCAGGCTGGCTTTGAACTTACTTTGTACCCCAGGCTGGCCTCAAACTCATAGCAATCCTCCTGCCTCAGCCTCCCAAATGCTGGGATTATAGTCATGCACCACCACACCTGGAGGAAACTACTTTTGTTTTATTTAGAAGAGTTTTCAGAAAAGTTGCATGTAATTGGTATGCATTAACAATAAATGACAAAAAAGTCACTAATCTAAAACACTTTATGACCCTATTAAACATGAGGTACAAGTGTGCCAAAAGTTTGAGACACTTAGATGCAGATACCCTAGAAAGGCATTTTCGTGTGTGGTCGGGATTGTTAAAAAGCATGGTATTGGCCTTAATTCTATAAACAATTTTTTAGAAGACTGGTTGGTAAAGACTAACTTCTGGCTTTGTTTTCCCAATAGAAAATCTTAGAACTGTGCATCTTTAGACATCTTTAAGAAATGCAGTAGTCCTACTGAAAGTAAAGGGAAAATTCACACTGTTTTCAGCTAATAGCTTTGCTGTTACTTTTAGCTCAAGTGTTTAAGCGTAATGTCTAGCTGGAAAAAAAAATTAAACATACTATTGTTTTATTGATACTTTGTTGTCATTCTAAAGCCAGTATGTGAAGGAGTGATATGATAATATACTTAGATACTATCTAAAGCTTCTGGACATTTACCTTAGTAGTGTGATGTCCTGCTTCGAGTTGTGGGCATTTTATTTTGATGTTACTGGGTTACAGTCCTTAACTTCTCAATGACATCATAAAGACTTTTTCTTCTAACTAAAGTCATCTGTAGAATGCTATTTTAAACTAATTTTCCAAATAGCATGTTATTTTTTAAAACCCAACACTGGATACCCAGACTGTGAAACTGGGTTTTTCCAAGCCTTAACCATATTAGCAGTGACACTCGACTTTCAGTATTGATGGCAACCCTGTAGGAGGCGTGACCGTTCCAATTTTGATTTTATTTTTAAAGTGTGAACTTTCCAGAACCCTGAGCAAAATGAGTGCAGCGATTTTCTTTTTGTAGGACAAGAAGACAGAAGAGTTCTTCTCTGTGGTGACTACAGACTAGAGGAATGCTCTAGTGAGTTTCCACTTCAAGTAGTACCCACTCATAAGCCGGGGGGGCAGACCCTTCTGTCTAAACACATCTTTTATTTGTGTTCCAGCAGGTGCAACAGGTTCAGGTGTTTGCTGACGTCCAGTGTACAGTGAATCTGGTAGGCGGGGACCCTTACCTGAACCAGCCTGGTCCACTGGGATCTCAAAAACCCACGCCAGGACCACAGACCCCCCAGGCCCAGCAGAAGAGCCTCCTTCAGCAGCTACTGACTGAATAACCACTTTTAAAGGAATGTGAAATTTAAATAATAGACATACAGAGATATACAAATATATTATATATTTTTCTGAGATTTTTGATATCTCATTCTGCAGCCATTCTTCAGGTCGTAGCATTTGGAGCAAAAAACAAAAACAAAAAAAAGTTCACTTTTGTTGGGAGATTGAGAGATGTTTTTGTTTCTTTCTTTGTAAAGGCCTTGGATATTGAAAAAAAGACAAGGCAAAACAGTTGGACAATCTGTTTCTTGAAAGCCAAATTTAATTATTCTTATTTTTGTAATCCGTTATTGGCTTCTTCCTCTGGATGAAGGCTTTTGGAGGAGAAACAAAATAACAAGTTCTGAGGGGCAACGGAACGCCGCCTTGCCAGCTCCATCCTGACCCTGCCCAGGAAGGGGGCCCTACGCGGCTCCATACCCATCCACCAAAGGCTGACATTTCCTTGAAACCCAACAGCCCTCTGGGCCCCAGCCCCAGGCAGCTCGTGTGTACAATCAGCCTCTTCAAGCAATTCTGTATCTGTCAGCTTCAATGAGACTATTTTGCCTCCACGTATGCACCCCTTCTCCTTTTTTAAAAGATGGATTTAAACCAAGATACCTCCAGGAAAGAGGAAAAAAATGAGTACATTCACAGAAGAATCCAAAAAAAAATCAGTTTGGGGGAAAAATGCAATAATTACTGATGAGACGGATGAAGGACAAGAAGTGAATTCTGTCAATTATTGTAGATACAATTTTCTGATTAAATCTTGGGAAGGCAGCCTATTCTTTCTGCTTTCATTGTATTAACAGGTGAGGTAGCTAAAGTTATTTAAAATAAAATTAAATTTATGATCCAAGTAGCTTATTTTTCCCTTAATCTTACTATAAATACATTTGATTTATTGTAGAAATTTATTTTCTTTCATTTAGTTTGATGCTTTTATTATCATACTTGATTTTTCTAAATTTGTGTGTGAAATTTAACATTGGTTGAATTGCAGTTACATTTGGCTAGTAATATTTCATCATTTTAGTAACTGTGACATCATGTGTGGATTTACTTTGGGGTTCATGCAAGAGTGGCACTGCCAGGAAGAGCCATTCCAGCTGAGCTACGGCGTTACTGCCCCAGAGTGTCTGGGCTCACCCAACCAGAAGTTCACGGGCTGCTTGTACAGAGGGAAATTAGTGCTCAAGGAAAATCTGCTTTTGTTCTTAGATTGACTTTGGGAATTTGAATTTCCATCAGTGCAAATATAAATTTCTCTATCTGGCTCTGAGGCTAAACGGTATCATGTTTTCCCTTTGTGTCTTATCATTCTGCCACATCCCATCTCATCCTGGCCTCTGAGAAAGGAGCCAGAAAACTGACTTTCTAGTTCTAGAAGTTCCACTGCAGTCCAGGAAAGCTTGAGAAAGGCTTGTGGAAGATGCAGAGGTAAACCCCTGCCACTCACCTTTATCTGCATCCCTGGGCCTGTAAATGATGATAACACTGACCTTCTGCACCAGCTACCTCTGCTCACACAGAGGACAAAAGGCCGTGAGAACCAATGTGGAACAGGAACATGGACTCAGACTTCAAGGAAGAAGCCATTTTCCCAGGTCCTGCTTCTGCATCTCGCCACCCCTAGTTACAGATGACTCCACTGAACAGCATCTGTTCAGAAACTACACCGAACAGACAGATTGGTGGAAGGGCTCACATGGGTAGCAGCCATGACAAAGAAATAGGACACTCAGTTATAAACATTATCTCTTAGTTTTTCAAAAAATGCATCCCTGATTTCATTCATTTCCAGCTTGAAAGCCCAGCCATATTACTCTAGTCCCTGCAGAACTGCTCTAGGAGGTCATTTCCATTTTGCTTGTGATATTTAGACCTGCAGACTTCAGGAAGTTCACCTTTAACTTCAGCATTCCAG
Source organism: Hydrochoerus hydrochaeris (assembly GCA_004027455.1). Taxonomy (NCBI): domain Eukaryota; kingdom Metazoa; phylum Chordata; class Mammalia; order Rodentia; family Hydrochaeridae; genus Hydrochoerus; species Hydrochoerus hydrochaeris. The sequence goes on along the minus strand of PVLA01005164.1, from coordinate 43,873 downwards.
ATGAAGTTTCCTGACTCAGTGCTTTTGCATAAAGAACTGAAAAGAAAATTGGTAAGGAAAATTGGAGATGCTAACATCCTCCCCTATCCCAACTGCACCTTAAAATATGCATGTCACCTTCAAGGTTTTATAATTGCACTGTTTGTTTTATGTATATGTACAGATTAAAATTATTGCTACATTTGAGGAAAATAAAATTGCTTGCTTCTATGTAATTTCTGTCATTCCACAGGAAATTCACTTTTCCAGCTACTGAATAGAATTTGTTTAACAACCTCATGGGTTGCCTCTTCATTTATAGAGAAAAAATAAAACCTACAGTCTTCATGAATTGTCAAAACCCATAATGACTAACAAATAGTGAAAGGATCATAAAAGAAAGGATACTGAAAGCTGGAGATCAAAAGTCGCCCTACTATGAACAACCCAGCAAAATTTGAGATCAAAGTGAAGTTGCAGTAGAGGTCTTGAGAAAGTGCTAACTTGACCATCTGTCTAGCACATAAACACTCTGGCTCTTGGATGTCTGCTCCAACCAGCACAAGATACCAGGTCTCTCTCCTTAGTTTTTATGCAACACTTATTGATACAGATGTTGACTTTTACTTGAGGATACACCTTCAAAGTGATAATGTGTTTTATAAAAGTTAGGCCCTGTTTCTTGTTTGTGTATTTTTAAGGTGACCAAAAGTCACCAACACTTGACTAGCTGGGACCAGGGTAAGACCAGTAAGCAAGTGTGATTCTAGAGCAAAGCAGGAGGGCCTGTTTCTCACACACATTCCCACAGGTAAAGTCAAAACTTGGTAATTGTTGCGTAAAATCATATTTATGTAACATCTTTTCCACAGTTCACATAGATAAAAGTGATAACTTCTTGGATGGGCTAAAGACTGATTTAAAGTTATCCTAAGGTAGAAGTAGAGAACAAGAAACAATCCAGGAAAAAATAATATTGCAGTCAGGAAACTTTACCTTCTTTGTGATTTGCCTGTGAGATTGTATTCCTCAAAACCTTGGAACTCTCTGAGACCCTGACAAAGTCAGAGACAGGACAACTGCCTGCTTTCCACTCAGCCTGACTGCCATGTTGGTACTGGTGTCGACTGCTCCTCTGAGGAAAGCATCCCCACCAGAGTACTCTGAACAATTCAGAGCACACCCGATCCTTGGTCTTTTTCTGAAGGGGGGACCAGGAATCAAACTCAGGACTGAGCTATGTCTCTGGCAATTTTTGTGCCTCTGAATATCTTGATGATTTAATTAAGCCCCTAAATTATTTTTATTGTAGAAAATTGCCAAAGCATTTCTTTATACAGAACCCTTTCTGCCAACACTATATTACTTTTCATTATGTATTTTATTTTCATTGCTACCAGAACTCATTTGACAAAATTGAGAATCACCAAACTCGATTCACTCATTCATCACATTGTATTCTTTATCAACAGCTCCAAAAATACAGAGAGGGATCCTGTCCTTATGGAATTTACATTCACACGGAGCAGGGAAGTTATAGTCAGGAGTGAATTAAGGGGTACAAAGGAAGGTTCTATGTTGCTTTAGAGTAAGACTTTGTCAAGGATCAAGGCAGGTCTCCTTAATAGAAAGATGCTATTTGAGATGAGGTTTGCAGGATGGTGCAGAAAGACCCCGGTGAAGAGTGAAGTTAGCAGGCTTCTGTGGAGCAGCACATGTGAAGGCCTGGAGACAGCAAAGGGTGCCAGAGAGCCGGTTTTTAAAATTGTTAACTAGTGGTCTGACCTCTCCTGAACGTGTTACTACAATTATGTCAGCTGGTGCACTGGAGAGTAACTGAAGTCAGCCTTCGCTCCATGAAGAGTGTTCACCAGGCTTTGGGATCCGCAAATGGAAATTGTACCACCTGATTGTTAAGGTGTCTTTCGTAGTTAGCCCTATCCAACCAGAAGTATAAGGTTCTGTTTCTTCTACACAACACACTGTAGCTGGAACAAAAAGCATTCAGAGAAAAGACTTTGTACTGCAACCATTTCTAGAGTGTTCATTCTCATCTAATCCACAGATCTTTGAGAGAGTTATAAAGAGAACACACACTTTGAAATTACCACACAGACACTACTGTTTATCAGTGGAATTGGAACACAAAACTACATCTAATTCCAGACTGAGCTCACTATCCTAGACTGTGTGATTTAGAACCAGTTCGGGGTCTGCACCCTAAACTCATTGATCAAAGGCATTGATTTCTCATGTGCAGTATCTTAAATATGGCATTGAAGGCTGAGGAGTCCAGCCCTTCAGAGTTTGCCAGTGGGGTTCTTTGACCAAATGGGGTGATTCTTGGCAGATGGTCACCTGGCAGGAGCATTCTATCTGCATACCTAAGGTAGATGAAGAAGGCACTCCATGAAAGCACTGTCACTGTTTGAGAAGGTGCAGGTTCCTTGTGGAGCAGTTATAAGAATAGCTGACAGGGCCTGGCACAGGGACACATGCCTCTAATCACAGCTGCTTGGTGGTCTTAGATAAGAAGATCCCAAGTTTGAGGCCAACCATTGCAACCCATTGAGAAACTGTCTCAAAAATATTTTAAAGGGCTGGAGATGCAGCTCAGTAGAGCTACATGGTAGAATACTTGCCTAACAGGTGCAGGGCCCTGGGTTCAACCCCCAGTACTCCAGCAAGAAAGGGTGGAAGTGACAAAGGATCCATAATTGTAGAGCCTGGTTTTTTAGGATCATGCTTGGAGACACTCATTTCTTTCTGGCTCTTAATCCTTGTGCAGATGAATGTTTCTCATGCATTTGGCTCTGATGTGGTCATTTGTGCTTGTTGCAAAGCCCACAGGTATTCATAGCAACCAGGAGACACTGGCTTGAGAAAAGAAGCTAGGTTTTCCTTCAATTCCAGGATCCGGGGGTCGTAAGCAAAATCCCTGGGTCACGGTTTAATACGTCTTCCGTTTTTGCAGAGCTGATGCAATACAGATAGTGTGACAGGCAGGGTGGGCAGTACAGAGGTGCCTGCCTATGCTGCTCTTTTCTACAATGGAGATGACACGCCAGTTAATTTTTCTCTTCCTTTCTGTTAGGCAGTGCACTAGGTGAATACCCACTTGTGCTCCTTAACTCTTAATGTTTGTTCGGCACTTTCACATATATTTGATCTGTAAATTGCTGTGAAACAAAGGTTTTTCTACAGAAGATAAAACTGAAGCTCAGGTTGGTAGTGAAGTGGCTGGGAAGTGCTGGACCCAAGAGCCCATTGTTGAGCTTTGGGATGAACCTGTCACTGATCCCATGGCACAGTACAAGCACTAGCAATGGGAACACCACTGCACAGTGATACACAGACTGGGAATGCTGGTGAGTTGGCCGATATCTCTGGAACTTAAATTTGTAGGAGCTTGTCAGTATTCCCACTTAAAAAATAAAATTTGGCACTAACTTTGAGGTTAAGGATGCATTTTGTTCTAATTTGTGTCAGGGTAGTAACACTTACATGTGTGTGTCTTTACCTGTCTTCTAGCAAAGTGGTCTTTCAAGATCTAGTCCCAGATTTCCAACTAGTAAACGTTGTCACATGGATTACACCCCCTGCACACCCCTAGTACCTCAACATTGAGTCCCAAATCAACATGCTTCACCATAACTACATTTCCATAAACTTTATCTGATCTAGTTGCATCATCATTCTCTTAGTAACTTTTCAATAAATTCCTTTTTTACTTATTTCACTAGGTTGGAAGAAGCTATCCTTTATAATGCCTTATAGCTATATTCTCTTTTCTAGCCCTATTGATCACAGGCCAAATTCAGGATTTAATTATTTCTTTGTACTATTGCAGTAACCACTTTCATCTCTTTTATACTGACCCTTCTTATAGTCATCAGGGAAATCTTCCTAAACACAGCCTTTAGGAGCTATTAATGACTACTGCTTGTCTACAGCCAATCCAAAATCAGTCTGATTTTTGAGTCTGTTACCCTCTATACCAGTGATGGTGAATCTTTTAGAGACTGAGGGCCCCAGACTGCAACGCAAAACCCACTTATTTATTGTAAAGTGGAATTAAACATTGCAATTAAACCTGAATACTGAGATTTTAGTTTAGAAAAAACAATTCGTGCATTAATGTCTTTTGTCTTTCAATGACACAAACAGCTTTCTATTGACAGGTAGAAGATTGCATTTGGTGTGCTTTTGCACAATTAATGTGATCTTTGCCATTGTGTTCATGCTGATAATTTGTCAAACCTAAGCTCATACTTCCTTAGTGTGAGAACAACAGATGTAGATCATGTTATTCTGTTTCTTGTGTCAGCTTTGATATAATTCAAAGTTGAAAACAGTTGTTCACAAGCATAAGATGATCCAAACACAGTAAGAAAAGCAACCCCAAGGGTTTTCATTGACTTAAAATTGTTTGGCAGGGAATTCAAACAAAGAATTTGGATTTCCTTTCTAGAACCACTAACTATGCCATCCTTTGTCCTCCCTTCACACTCGATCTTCTAAACTGTTGCATGCAGGTCATCGAATTTTACAGATAGAGCTTTCTTGAAATTTCTGTAGCTGCATTTCCAGATTTCCAAAATCTAACCAACATAAGCAGGAAAGATCAAGTTCTTCAAATTTGGCTTTATCTGGAGAAGAAAACAGGGTTTTCTCCATCTTATAGAACTGTAAAAATCTATTACTAAAATTCTCCTTCATAGCTGCTACAATACTACAAAATTCCTTGTAGATCTGATGGCTTGTAGGGTTGTCTGCACATGTTACAGAGTTTTCTAAATGCATTTTTAGATTTAGAAAATATTTCAGCTGCCCGCGTTCAATGTCTCTTTCAAAAACCTGCAGTTTTCTCTCAAATGTTTTGATAGCACAAAACATTATTTTCTGCTATCTTCCCCACACCTTGTAGTTTTTGTTCAGTACTTTGAAATGTATGTAAAATCTGTAAAAAGACCAAACAAACAAACATGGAGTAGGTAAGCCAGGTCCTATCAGTAAACTGTAGATGTTTCTGCCCGTTCATTCATGGACAGCCTAATTTCATCCACGCAGGCTGCAGCTCTCTCAAGACTTGTCCTCTGCTCAGCCGCCAACATTGTTACATAACAAAAGTATTACACCATGCCTGAGGCTCAAGAAGTACTTGAAACTCAGAAATTAGGAACACAAGCCATGATATAATTCACCATTTTTATGAGGTCTTTGAGGAGATCATCTAAATTTTTTGGTGTTCTTTCCCTGGCACAAAGAGCTTCCTGATGTATAACAAGGAAATTGGGTGATCAGATGTTTTGCTTCTTTAATAAAGAAGTGTATAGAACCAGACATTGCCCCACACACACACACAGGGGGTCCCATCGCTAGTCACTGAAACCACTTTTTCTGGTCTTAGGTCTTGTGACAGAGAAGCCTCTACCGCAGCATTGGTGGTATCTATCCCCCGTGTTCTTCCAGGCAGACACCAGCCCTTCTTTGATGATGTCACCAGCAGCATAATGCAAAATTAGTGCTAGCCTTGCATGATTATTTATATCTGTGCTTTCATCCGAGCACGTGGAGTAAAAGGCTGCCTTTTGTAAGTCAGCAGTGAGCTGCTGAGTAGCATCACTTGACACTCATGGGACTTGATCTTTAACAGGATTTCTGCTAAGTGGAATCTCAGAGATGCATTGCATGATTTTATCTTTGAGAAATCATGAAAAAGGGAATTACTCCCAGACAACATGGCCATTTTGATAAAATCCCCATCAGAGCATGTTTTGCTGTGCACAGTGAAATTTGAAAGCCGGCAGATGATTTGTTTTAGAAAGTTGTAAAATCTAAGATCCTAGAATGCGATTTCCTCAATTTCTCTTCAAGGAACTCTCAGTTTCACCAAGTTCAGCAGCACTTCTGTGGTTGGTGTCAAAGTGCTGTCTAACACCTGGTGTGTGACACTGCATTTTCACTGCACAGAGTACATATTGCAGTCAGACACTCCAAATGACTGTCCAGGCCTCTTGGAATGATCTTCCACTAACTGTTTTCACTTTTGCTTTTTTTACTGTAGTCATTTTTTGGTGTTCAAGACGTGGAGTCTACAAGAATACAAAACATTTTTTTTTTAAAGCACCCCAATACAAGGGCCGGGGATTTAGCTCAGCGGCATAAGTGCCTGCCTTGCAAGTGCGTGGTTGTGAGTTCGGTCCCCGGTACCAAAAAAAAAAAAAAACAATACAAATCTATCCCTGTACCAAAAATAGCTAACACTATTAGTCAGCACTAAGTAACGATGTTCTCTATATCAGCAATCTGTGGCAGTGACTCTCAGTGGGGTTCCTCTTGAATTTCCTGACCACCAGCACAAGGGAACCGTGTTCCACTGACCACCTGTTCCTGACCAGCTCTGGGAAAGGCATCTGTGTGCATTCCTCACCTTCTGCTAAAATCATAGCCAGTCCAAGGAAGAACACATATCCTTGCTCTTGTTGCCATAAATTCTTCACAAGCCACTAAATATGATGCTGCCAGACTCAAATCTGCCAGGGGACAGCACAACACTAAAAGAATCTCAGTCTCTTAATTAGAGCATATCTTTGCTACATCTTGGATATTGGATTTCAGTTTTTCATAAGAAAACTCAGCTAAAATCCTGTGTTAATAAAAACAAATATATTAAAAAAGCTACTCCAAGTATAGATAGTTATAGATACAGATAGGTATGTAGATAGATATATAGATACAGATATCTCCTTGGTAGGGCACTGTCCAGCCGAATGAAAGCTGGACACATTGCTGCTGAGTCCAGGCATGCGATGCCGTCACCTAGTGCCTGTGCTTCTTTCCAAGCACATGCCTGGTCCCTGCATCTGCTGTTACCTGATGCTTAGCTGCTGGGCTGATGCTGGAGTCACTTGGCTCACATGCCGACAGAGAGGGCTCCAGTGTTCACTGCGATGACTTGCTTGTCACAGATTCACACCACTGCTCTGGACCTGCTCAGAACAAAACGGTCTGGCCACTTCTGGCCACGCTGACCTGGATTTTTTTCTTAAATGTATTGTGTTCCGACAATCATTAACCATCTCTTCCCTCCACCTGTAATGCATCGTCCTCCTTCTTACTCATTCTTCAAGATTTCAGTGGAGATGCCTTTCCTAGAAGCCCCCCTGGTCTCCAAATGCAATTGAGCCCTTGTACTTCCTTGCTACAGTGTTTAGGGCTCCTCTTTGCAGAGTTTGTAGAACATTAGCATTTATCTTTAATATTTCATCAAGTTCTCCAGCTTTCTATTTATGGATGATACATGCTTCTGTTAGACTCTTTACCCTTCTCAGAAATTACCTCTTCTCTGAAAATCAGCTGATTGGGCCAATTAGAGTCATAACAGAAAATAGAAAAGGCAGATCAGTTGAGACACTCTTTCCAGCACTTTCTCTCAAAATGAATAGCCCACTGTCTCATTTTCTGCAGTATAGTACTGCTGAGAAGTGATGCTTCTTGTGGAAATGAATAAGATGGCTCTTTGTGGAATTTCTTACACTGGCCTTTAAAACCATCGCCTCTAGAAGCTGAGTCACTTAACTCTTAAGTGGATGAAGGAGTCATGTCAATTAACAGGGACACTTTCCTGTTATAGGAACAAAAGTCTTTTCTGGGATTTCATTTCTTAAACCTGAAGAAGCTGTCTAGCCTCATTCAATTCTTTTATTTTTCAAATCCAAAGTAACTATCATATATACCTGCCTGTTCTAAGTATTAGGCTACATATTACTTTTAATTTTCCTTTTCAACTTTAAAACTTTTGTTAAAACAGGAACCTTAATTAGTTTTCATTGTCACAACCATCTGATGTTAATAATTATATCTTAAGTGATAATTGCTTAGTAAGCTAGAGTTTAAAGTTCAAGTCAAACTGGGAAAAAGTTTCCATGTAGAATATGTACCTCTATATTCATGTTTTAAACTGCCATCCTGTCTGCCCTTGAAAGCTTTTTTAAAACCTTTCATTAAGGAAATTTTCAAAGCTGTACGATAGTAGGATAATGTAATGAACTGGTTCATTACATTAAAAACTAGGCTTTTAAATCAGTCTTTAATACATGATTTTACAACCTCAAATAAAAAGATGGACACTCATTTTGTCAACTTGCATCTCAAAATAAGTTGTGGCTAACCTTGAAAGACTTTAGATTTAAGAATTTGCCTTGTAAAAATGGCGCATCTATTTTTCAAAAATGAGTATTTTTAAAGTAATTTAATTGCAATGGCAGAACATACAATTTTGCCCAACTCGGCACATGGTAGGAACCATCCCAGACCCTTGGGCATCAATGAGGAAGTAAAAATCCTGCTCACATGGCACATGCATCCTGATGAAAGGTGGTTGACAGGAAGCAAAACACTTAGTGCACTGCATGGCAAGTGCTGTGGAGAAAAATGAAGTAGGGAAGGAAGGAATGGAGTACTGGAGGGAGTGGTCACAATTTGAAACAGGAAAGGCACAACATGCCTGCAGGGGTGGTGACAGTTGAGTGACAACCTCAAGGAGGTGAGGCAGCAGTGGCAATATGAGAAGAACTTTCTGGGCAAAGGCTGGAGCAGAGTAGATGATTAAGAGGTGAGGACAGCCAAGGATCACAGCAGGCCTCACAGGCCAATATAAAAACTTCCGCTCTCACTCTGTGATAGTGTGTTCATTAGCATTCTGTGACAGAAATACCTGACAAAAGCAGCTTAAAGAAGATAAGGTTTATTTCATCTCACAGTGTAAGGAGTTTCAGGTTATTGTCAGCCAGCTCTATTGCTTCTAGGCCTGTGGTGAGGCAGGGAAACTGTGGTAGAAGATTGACAGGAAAGCTGCTCTCCTCACAGTTTCCAGGCAGCAAAGGGAGAAGCCAGAAAGGGGGCTGAGGAAAAGGCACAGTCCCCTGGGTCACACCCCCATGACCTTTCCACTAGGCCCCACTGCCTAAGTTTTTCATCACCCCCCAGTAACGCCCCTAAATTGTGAGTCAATCGATAGAGCAGTCCACTGGTAGAGTTCAAGCCCTCTTGATCTGACTGCTTTCTAAAAGCCTCCCCAGAACCATGAGCCTCTGGGAGGACACTTTAGCTCCAAACCATAACAAGGGCCATGGGGGATTTTACACAGAGCAGTGAAGGCTCTTGGTTTCAAAAGAATTACTCTAGATTTTGTATGGACCATAGCTGTAGAGGAGGCAAATTCTACAAAAAAGAGCAAGGAGACCTGTAAGGGGGATGCTACAGATGTCTAAGCAAGAGGCAATGACTTGGACCAGAATGGTAGCAGCTGAAATCATGAGATGCACTCAGATTCTGGATATATTCTCTTTATTTGTTTCTTTGATTGATTGTTTTTTGAGATAGAGTCTAACTCTGTAATACAGGCTGGCCTTGAACTCGCTTATGAAGCCCAGGCTGGCCTCACACGCACAGCAATCCTCCTGCCTCAGCCTCTGAGCTGGGATTATAGGCATGCATTTCCACATTCAACTCTCTGGATATAGTCTGAAGGTACAGACAACAGTATTGTTAATATATCAGATGTCAAATACCAGAGATGACTAAAAGACAACTCCCAGATTTGGGAGCCAGAGCTTCTGAAAGAATGGAATTACCATTAACAGAGGGGAAAGAGAAGGAGGTCTGAGCTTCCTATTAGACGTCCAGGTGAACTCAGGTCAGCAGCTGAATGTACATGGGTGTGAATGTATTTTGGGAGTGGTTGGAGCAGAAGACATACATTTGGAAGTTGTCAGCATATAAGTTGATTTTTAAAGCCAAGAGGCTGAAAGATGACAAGAACCCAAATCTCCTAACTAGGTCACCTTTCTCATATTGAGTAATAACCTCAAGTAGGGTTTATTCCAGGAACAAAAATGATGCAAGATCTGAGGTCTAGCAATACAATCACCATAGTAAAAACAGAGCAATATCATGTGATCATTTCAGTAGATGTAGAAATGATGTTTGATTTTTAATAACAAATTTGTGATTTTTTTAAATTTGGAAAACTAGTGTCAAAAAGGAACTTCCTTAATCTAATGTAGAGTAAAGCTCTCAACAAATAATGTACCTAATATTGACGGTCTAAAAGTATTCCCACTGAAGTTAATAGTAAGTCAAATAGTCCTGTTGGCACTGCTGTTATTGTACTAGAAGTCCTAGCCAATGTAATAAGATGAGAAAAACAAAAATTGAGATTTTATTATAAGAGACTAAATTGTGTTGATAATAATTATACAGTGCTTCCACACGCTTTGTTTAAATTGATCTCTTAGTAATCCTATTAGGTATTAGTCACAAGTGAGGGAAGGCATAGACATTAAATAGAAGACTTGAGCCTCTCTCTCAGATCTGGGCTTGTTGCCTGCCTTGCTCTTTCTATTTGTATCACAGATAAATAACACAGTGGGGCTTGGGATATAGCTCAGAAGTAAAGCACTTGTTTAGCATGTGCAAGGGCCTGAATTCAATTCCAGTACTACACACACACACACACACACAACATAGTACAGTAACCAAGTGGTAGCATAGGTATGGTGGCACACGTCTGAAATCCCAGCACTCAGGAGGCTGAGGCAGGAGGATCACATGAGTTCAAGGCAAGGCTGGGCTACATAGGGAGTTTCAGACCAGCCTGGCTACCTAGCAAGGCATTGTTGGAAAAAAAAAGGCAAAGTAACACCCTCCTACCTATGGTTTAGTTTCCATCCCTGCAGTCGCAGCATCAGTCATGTGCCATGTTTCACAGAGCTTCTTTACCAGTGTCCCAGCTTTCCTCCCCAGCACACACACCTTGGACTCAGTGCCAGGCCAGTCTTCCACTGTCAAGTGCGCCTCTTCAGCATTTCTTAGCTCAGTGTTGCGAGGAGGTAGACTGTCTCCCTCCTGTCCCTGCTGCTGTCTCCCTCTGCAGAGTAAGCATAGTTAATGTAGCGCTTCTAGTCTGGGGCTTTAAGCCTCTTCCTTTTGGAGAGGGAAGGATAACCACATTGCTGAATGACTGCTTTTGTTTCACACTTCTCAACTGAGTAGAAATAATCTATCAAGATTTTTTTTTTTTTTGAGACAGGGTCTCGCTATGCAGTTCAGTTTGACCTTAAACTTACTTTGTAATCCAGGCTAGCCTCAAATACATGGCAATCCTCCTGCCTCACCCACCTGAGTGCTGGGATTTCAGGCATGTGCCACCATGCCCAGCTGTTAATCTATCAAAATTTGATCTATCAAAATTTAATGTATCAAAATTTGATTGGTTAGGGCTGGGGATTTAGCTCAGTGGCATAAGTGCCTGCTTTGCAAGCACAAGGTTGTGAGTTTGATCCTTGCTACCAAAAAAAAAATTTTGATAGGTTAAATGTAGGGGATTTGTTCTTCACATGACAGTAGAAAACGTCAACTTTAGTGAGAGCATCTGCTCTGTATACTCACTTCCCTTTGGGACAGGAAAGTAGCAAACCTGTAGCCAGCACTTATCTCACTTATCAAGAACCTAGGTTCCACTTATTTTGCCTTTGTGAGATCTTCATAGCCAAAATCCAACCTTATGCCACAGTCAGATCCCACCGCAGCTGGAACTTGAGAAAGAGGAGTTGGGGCTGTGCTGAGCTTGACCTCGGAGGGCAGCCACAACCTGAGGGGGCAGCGTAGCCTCAGGTGACCATTCTTAGCCATTTTCCACACTCCCAGCTTGACCTCAGAAACAATGGCTCCCTATTGCCAGCTTTTCCCCAGGAAGTGGGAAGAAGACGGGATCTGAACCTAGGGGAAGTTGTATGTTCACTGAACATTAAAACAGCCAGCTTTCACGTGCCCCTCTAGGGAAGTCCTCTATGTTCTGCCAGGGTCATGAGAAACAGTCACCTAGGCTTTGATCCTCACTTTGCAAGTTCAGAAACTCATTTCTGTCAGCTCATCCGGTGATAATTGGACCCTAGGGTATTGAGTCATACAACTCCACAGTCACAGAGGGCTGATTCATAATCCATACTGTCAACTAGCCAATGTCAGATGGAAGCTACAGCGTTCCTATGTGGGAACTCCTTGTATCTCCTTCCAAACTGTTGCGGAACCGGTACGGAAGCAAAAGAAGGCTCTGTACACCAAGGAGTTGGAAAGCAACTGTTTATTAGGCCAGCGGGCTGCTGGAAATTGGTTTCACATCACCAGCCTCGAGTCAGTTCCAGGTTTGGTTTATATAGGGCTGCAAGCGGGAAGTAGAGAAGCTTGAAAGCATAATGGATTTTCATTGGCTTAGGCTACCTACAATCTGTTACCTGTTGCTGGGTAGAAAGTCCTGAAATATTCTAGAAAAACAGAATCTATTTCTAGGTGGGAAAACACAGACTGTGCAGTGAGACTACATCAAATTGACCCGTGTTAAGCTATCTATGAAACAGCAGCAGGGTGCCCTCAGCTAAAGCGCATGTGGTCTTGTGTCCAGCTCTGTGGTGGGCTGGGTAAGCATAGCTTGTCCCAATATGGTATCAGTCTGTTAGGATTTGAAAACTTCTATCATAAAACTACGCTCCAATCAGCATCTAGATGAGGCCAGAGCAAATCAGCAACCAACTAGAAAAGAATATAAAATGACAAAACTGGGCATGGTAACACACACCTATAACCCAGCACTTGGGAGACTGAGGCAGGAGGATTTCAAATTCAAGCCTAGCCTTAACTATATAGCAAGAGTTTGCCTCAAAACAAACAAATGACAAAAGACCTGGTTTTCACTCCCAGTCCTGCTGCTCACTTTAATGTTGAGCAGATCGAATCCTTTCCGAATTTCTAGACCCTGAGACAAGACAGAACTGCCAGGATTGAGTAAGTAGAGATGCACTTTGTTAATTAGAAACCATTTTTTTACATATTAGAAACTTACCAGCGTGTGCTGCATTGGAGAATATATCAGTTTTGGAACCATGTACACATGATGGGAAGGGTAGTGTGCTTACAGCTTGCCAGGTTGACTCCTTCCTGGGGGTGCGCTTACTTCACACATTCATACCACCTTCATTTTATTTGCACATGTTTACCATTTACCTTTTAGATTGGCTACCCCTAAGGGCCCAGATGCTTCTGGGTAGCACATTTCTGACTCAAGTTAGTGTGCCCCTGGACCTGAGAACTGGCATTTCTGATAAGTACTAAGTGATGCCGACCTAAGGGACCACACCACATGCTGGAAACCACTGGTCTTGTTAACAGTCTAAGTAGACACTAATAAGGAATCCGGTGCTCCCTGCTTCTACCTTACTCTTATTCGGGACCAGTCAGGCTGACGTTTGTGCTATTTGTGCTCATATTTCTGTGTTAGGGCTCTGCCCGAGTGACAGTCTCCCAACTGCACAGACGTTAATGCTGACATGTCAGCTTCACTGGGTTAAGGAACATCTCCAGATTAGTACAGGGCACTCCTGGCTGTGTGCGGGCTGACCACGTAGGCATGGCCTGTGTGCTCCTTAGGATCCCTTCCCGCTCTTTTCTGGTGCTGTCCCCATCCTGCTTCCATGCCACCGTGAACTAAGCAGCTTTGCTTCACCGTACCCTTCCACTGTGGTACTCCAGCCTTCCAGACAGCTGACCACAGACTGAATTTCCTAAAACCATGAGCTAAAGTAAACCTCTCCTGCTTTGTGTGTGCACTGTGTCCAGCAAGGTGGAAACTGACTCATGTGCTCATCCTTTTCTGGTTTCATCACTAAATTTTACTGAAGAATTCAGAACTAACAAGAACAAAAGAAATGCAAGATGCTGTACCATTTGGAAACATTTCCATAGTTGGCTTGAAAGATTGGGGAGTGCTTGATGATTGTTGAATGGCACTGCTCCCAGGCAGCAGGAAGGGAGGTAAATAACTGAGCTCTTTGGCTAAGAGCTGCTTGAGGATGGGTCTCACGTAGCTTCCTACACTCAGGCTCTATCACCAAGTGTCTGCATGCTGTTTCATAGGACTTATACATACATTTAGCGCCACTGTAAATCCCTGTTTTACAGATGAAGGAACTGGGCCTCAGAGGAGCTAAGCACCTTGCCCAGATTCACAGAGCTTCAAAGCATGAGAGTCAGAGCAGGAGTCAAGCAGTCCAGCACCAGGCAGGGCTCCAGCCACTCTGTTACACCATCTAATGCAGGGCTCAGTAAGTACATTTAGTGTTATGAAGAATTGTTGCCTCTTGGTTCACAGAGGAAAAGTCATGAGGTGCAGTCAACATCTACCTTCTTCCTCCTCCAATCTATAAACTTGTGTCTTCCCACTGCCTTTTCTCCAGACTCGAGCAGTTTTCCTTCTCTCTCAGTTCAAGGCCAGTCCTTTCCTAGGCCCTGGACTCCACCTCTTCTCATTTGCTCTGGGCTTCCTTCGTCAGTTTCTCCATTGAGCAACCACCATCTCTCCTTATCCTCCTCCTCACCCACCAGCTTTCTCAAGCATCCAACAAAATTCTCCATTGGGCCCAGCAGTCATCTTTCCATCTTCCATTCCATCACTGTCTCCTCTCCTCTTTCAAACTTCTTGAGGCTCGTTTACCTCCCTCCCATTCTTGTCTCAATAGACTACAATCTCATCTCCACCCTCATTATGCTATATCAATTTCTTTCACTTAGTCTGATGGTACATTCCCAATTATTAAATGTTTCCAGTTCTTACTTAGTGAAAGTCTATATTGGTCTTGGTTGCTTTCTTTTTTTTTTTAATCTTTGAGACAGTGTCTCACTGTATAATGGAGACTAGCCTTGAACTTGCTTACGTAGCCCAGGCTGGCCTCAAGCTCACAGGGATCCTCCTACCTCAGCCTCCTCAGTGATGGGATTACAGTCATGAGCCACCATGCCCAGCCACTCTCACCCTTTTGAAACTCTGTTCACTTGGTTTTCTGGTTGGCTCTGCCTCCAATTATTCCTGGGAGACCCCCATCCACACCCCAAATTCCTCTCTCCTTTTTGGTATATAAACCAGGCTGGCCTTGAACCCATGATCTTCCTGCTTCAGGTGGCTGAGTGCTGGGAGTGCAGTTGTGTACTACCACACCCAGCTGGTGACCATGTCTTTTCCAAGGAACTCCTGGTGTCTAGTAGCTTGGTAGACTGGCATTAAGGATTACATACTTCTCTAGGTAATTATCTGCCCTCCCATTAAATGTGTAGGTGTTGAGGACAGAAACTGTTTTATTCATTGCTATGGCTTGGATAAGTGTCCTCCAGAGGTCACTTGTCAAAAGCTTGGGCTCTACCGGATGTGGTGTGCCCTCTGGAGGGCGATGGTAGGTCTTTGGGTCACTGAGGTATCCCCTCAAAGAATAGCCTGGCATCCTCCTTGCTCTCTTTGCTTCTGCGTGTTCCCCACCTTGGCCACCCGAGACCCCACCACAGACCTGAGGCAGTGAGCTCTCCTCCAAAACTAAGCCAAGATAAACCTTTTCTCTTTAAACATCTGTTACTTCAGGAGTTGCGCTATCTCAGGAGTGACTGACACACTCGTTTTAATATTTTCAGCTGTTCACAGCCCGCCACAGTAAGTATGCAACAGATATCCACTGAACACATTAGCCACACAGACTGTGCTTCATAAGCAATTTCTGTATACATGTCCAAATGTTTCTAGAGATTTTTAAACATTGTGCAGTATTACAAACATTTGGAAGGGGAAAAGCATTTTTGACAGGGTAAAACTTTAAATGGACTTTTGTTTTTGGTTTTTTTTGTGTGTTTGTTTTCTGAGACAGGGTCTCGCTATGCAGTTCAGGCTGGCCTTGAACCCAGCATGTAGCGCAGGCTGACTGTGAACGCACAGTGATTCTCCTGCCTCAGCCTTTTCTTAGTGCTGTGGTTATAAGTGTGTGCCACCACGCCTAGGGTAAAACTTTATAAAGATGATAGCACTTGAACTGGAAATCATTTAAGTAAATTCCAGAAGCACGAACGGGAGAGGAAAAATAGCTACGTTCTACTCTCAGGCCAGAGACTGAAGGACATCAGGTGGAGTAACTCTGTTGAAACATCACATTTGGATAACTAAACAGTAAGAAATATAGATGAGAAGGGCCTGAAGCCTAATGGAGGGAGCTCTAGCACTACCCCATGGGCAAAGAATAACCTATGGTGTGCAGGACACTCACAGCCCCCACTGATAGACAGCTGGCAGCAGGGCTCTGGACATTGGTTCCGGAATACGCCTCAGGGAAGCCCTGCAGAGGGCTGCTTTGAGAAGGGAAATGCAAGCCTGATACAGGGAAGAAGCACATGAACTACAAAATAAATAAATAACAACAACATCAAAAATAGCCGCCCTTTACAAACTTCATTCCAAAAAGTACATATATACATATAATTTTTAAACATCTTTGATTTTGAAACACATAGTCAATTGTGTGTCTTACTGTACTTAGTAGCATTTTCCCGATACATAAAATAATGCCTCATCTTAAAGGTATTGTTGTCTAAGACTCTATGAACTATGATACTAAGATATGAATAAGAAATAAGGAACTCAAAGGCAAAGTTTTAAACCAGGGTAATCAGGGTTCCACTATTTTTAACAAAAAAGAAAAGTGGAATTCCATGCTGGACTCAAACAAAATCTTCTATTGGGCAATGACCTACAGATAATATAGCTGTTCACCCACTCCCTCGCTTGAACTTCGTACTATTAATAATAGTAAGTACTTATTAATGACAACTTTAATTTGACCATTTGAGTTTGATTCTCAAGAAGCCATCAAAACTGGACGCAAAGACCAGCTGCCACTGAAAGAGCTAGGGACGCTGGCGCTCCAACGTCTGTGACAGCCATCAGCACTGACAGTCATCGGAACAACCGGAACCTCTTCAGATACTGGCTCACTTCTTCCTTGGGGTACGGCCGGAGTGCAAGGCAAGTGGCGACGTTCTCTGGCTGCTCAAGCCACAGCGTGTGGTCAATACTCTTCTGTTGCAGGGTCTCAGCCAGCTCCTTTAGGGTGGTCTCATCTGGGGCCTGACAGGAGCAGAACAGAGCAGAGACTCAGCAGCCCATCAATCACAAATGGGCGGGGGGGAACTTTTCTTAATTGAAACTGGAGACATAGCTTTACCAAAGGCTCTTCTGAGCAACAATCTCATTCATTCCCTGGTTTGCCATTCACTCTTTCGCTAAATGGCTTGGGAGCCCATGCTGAATTCTATCACAGAAAGCCCTGAACTTGTAACTTAGAAACTAAAGGCCCTTAGCGTGTCATTTTGCATATGATACATTTCTTGTCTCTGAAGGTGACTAAAGGCTTCTCTCATTAAGTCGGAAGATTCTGGGACGGCCTGTGTCCTAACCCTGCCTGTGGGACTCACTGACACCCCTCCTGCTGCATGGAGTGGCAAGTGAGCCCTGGGAGCCGACTGCTAGGCATCAGGCCCTTGTTCGACCACCTCGGGCCTGTGTGATCTTTGGTAAGTGATGTGAAGGAGCAGCGCTTCTGTCTCCCCTTCGTGAAAGGGGGCAGACAGTGTTTTCTCATAGTAACAGGGAGTCAGTGAAGTTACCATCAAGCTTGGCGCTACCTGGTATTTTGTGGCCTTCACGGCCACAGCAGCACTCAGCATCATCAGCAGTGACGGCAAAGTCACGGCTAAGAGTTCAGCATCTTCACAGGTCTCTTAGTTCTCTGTGGGCTTCAGAGGTCTCATCTGAGAAAAGCGGATTTGTTTTTTGTTTGGTTTGTTTGGTTAATAACCTCCATTTAAAAAAATTTTGCTTTTATTAGTACATGTTTACAGGGCATGATGATTACATCATGGTGGGAGTTGATTCATGTACACCTGAATTCTTTTTACTTCCCTTCCTTCTCTCTTCATCTCTTAGTCTCCTTTTCATTTGCAAAAGATCTATCTCCCTGTTTCTTATTACCTATGTGTTACTTAGCTGTTTGGGGTTCTCCTACAAGAGAAACCATGGGTTACTCAAGCCTGTGTGTCTAATTTATTTTACTCAATGTTATAGTCTTAGGGAGCACCCCTGTTCCAGACTTCAGGATTACTTCTTTATAGCTGAGTAGTACACTATAAATAACACATTTTATTTACCCATTCATATGTTGATGGACATACAGGTCACTTTCAAGGTTTAGCTTGTATGAGTTGTGCTGCTATAAACATGAATATGCATGCATCACTGTGATATGACAGCTTAAACCAAAAGGGGAATAGCTGGGTGACAAGGAGTCCTGAATCAGATAATTTCTGGAGGCTCTCTTCATATTAAAAAATTCTAAACAAAAAGCTACTTGCTTCTTTTCTGCCCACTCACAGATTTTCAGGCTATTTCCCACAGATTATTGGTTGATGCTTCACTCATCAACAGCATATTTCTCTTATATTAGTCCACTTTTGCCAAGCAGCCATAAAGGGATTACCCCACCCCTCCACTACAAGGCAGTGATTTTGTTTTTGAAACAGGGTCTTACTATGCAGTCCAGGCTGTCCTTGAACTCACTTTGTAGCCCAGGCTGTCCTTGAACTCATGGTGGTCCTCCTGCCTTAGGCTCCTGAGTGCTGGGATTACAGGTGTGAGTCACCATGCCCAGCCAAGGATTTATTTTTAAAGCTTTTTTATTTTATTATAACATATGTACTTGATGTGGAGCTTTGAAAAATATAGAGAAGTATAACAACTCAAATTCCACTACCCACTAGTTAATTCCTAGATGTATTTTTTAGCTTTCCCTTTCAAAATTTAAATCATTGTTAAAGAATATAGCTCAATTAGCATCATATCATGAGCACTCTTCTATGCTTTGAAAAACATGACTTCAGAGCTGGGCATGGTGGTGCACTCCTGTAATCCCAGCACTAGGCAGGCTGAGGCTGGAGGATCCTTGCCAAGTCCAAGACCAGCCTGGCTTAAAAGTGAGCCCAAGGCCAGCCTGAACTGCATAGCGAGGCTCCGTCTTAAGACGAACAGACACACAGAACCCAAACACACACACACACACACACTAACTCATGACTTCTGCTTGCCACAGAATATTATATAAGGGCTGGGGGTTGTAGCTCAGTGGCAAGAATGCTCACCTAGCATGCCCACGGCCAAGTTGGAATCCCAGCACTCCTCCTCATCAACAACAAAAAAGATATACCAGAAGGGCACAGATTAAATCAATCTGTAGTACTGGAAATTTAATATTTCTGCTTTCTTTTTTTCTTTTTTTGGAGACAGGGTTTCGCTATGTAGTGCAAGCGGTCCTCCAGTCTCTGCCTCCCAAGTGCTGAGATCACAGCAATGCGCCAACACGCCCAGTTTTCACCTTTTTAAAAAAAATCAGTACAAAGTAATCCTATGAATATCTTTGTGCAAAACTCCATGGTTGCATCTGCTTATTCTCCTAGTATTTCTAGCAGTAGAATACACAGAATTCAATGAAATCTCATTGAACTGTTTGGCCAAATTCAAAAAGAATCCTATGGCTATTTTTAATAATGTGTCAATTTACACCCTTGGTGCCTGGTAGTTTTGACTTTAGGTTCAATTTACACTAGGGATTTAAATATTTATTTTCAAACAATATAGCGTCACATTCAAGTAAATGCATCAGTTCACTTTCCGCTGCCTTCTGAGTTGGTCACCCGGAGGCAGTGCTTCGCCGCCAGTGTAAAGCCTGACGGGTGCACCGGTAGAAAGGCGGGTCGCGTTCCACCAGCCTACGTCCTCCCGGGCATCGTAGGGGACGCAGGAGCCACCAGGTTCCGGTGAGCCTAACAGGTCTGACGTCCACACTTAACACACACATCCTCTGCGTAAGAGAATGCTTCCTAGGTCACAGATCAAGTCCCAGAGCCCCTTCCAAAATCTGAAAAGTTACAAATTCCCCCATCTCAGCTCACAAAGAAAAGACAAATTTAGGCTTCCGGCCCTACACCACGAACACTTCCGGTCTCCACACCCTCGGTGTCCCTCACGCTCACCCCGTCTCACCTCGAGGACCACTTTGCGCATGCGCTCCAGTTCCCGGAGATAAGCTGCGGTATGCGGGTGGTCGCGGTGAAGATGCAAGGCCGCAGTGGCTGCGTGACATGCCTGTGCTACTAGCGCGCCCGCCGGCCAGGAGAACGGAGCCTGCGATAGATCTTTTCGTAACACCAAGTACTGTACCAGGATCGGCGGCTCCTCCCCAGAGGCCGCCATCTTCCTGATCACTCGAACGGCTGAATCTACTGCGCGGTGCATACTGGGATCAGAGAGGGTCCCTGAACAGCGCCATATTTTTGTACGGCGGGAGCGCAGAGCATTCTGGGACGAATTGGGTTGCTTTTTGAAGGTTTAGACGGCGGGAAAATCGTCTATGGCCTTTACGAGGAGGAAAAGAGGTAGGGAAAGGGAAGACCTAGGACGGGCCTGTGACTGGGGTGGAGAGCTGAGAGGCCTTTGAAGTATCTTCCGTGTGCAGGGAATCCCGACTGGCCTGTAGGGAGGCGGGGACGCGGCCGACATTGACCCTGGGGCTGCAGAGCCAGCGAGGGAAGTGCCCGCGGGGACGCTCGGATTGCCCGGGCCCGGGTGCGTGCCGGGGCCCGTCTGGGTTTGTCTAGAAGGGAGTGGCTGTGGCTGTGACCGTTGTTCTTTTACCGCGAAGGACACGTAGGTTCGTATAGGCGTTCCTGGAGCGCTTCCTAGCGGGGCCCGGGCCCGAGGACGAGATGGAGCCAGCGAAAACTGGATGCCCGGACGGCGAGACCAAAAGAGGTGACCGCGCGTGTGGGCTAGAATTTACTGTTACTTCAAAACGAAAACTAAGTGTGGTGCTTTGTGGATTAAGAAATGTCGCATCTGGGCGTGATGACTGTAATCCCAGCTACTTCAGAAGTGTACGGGAGCGAATCTCGAGTTTGAGGCCAGCCTGGGCAAGAGTTAGGATCCTATCTCAAAAGACAGCAAAATCCGGGCACGGTACAAGCCTACAATCCCACCTTTCTGGGAGGCTGAGGTAGGAGGATTCCAAGTTCAGGCAATTCAGCGATTTATTGAGACCCAGTCTCAAAATTTAAGAAGGGTTGGAGCTGTGTTTTAGTGCGAAGGCCCAGGGTTCAATCCCCAGTACCTCAAAACAACAACAAAATAAACCAAAAATTGTAAATTATGCTGCTGTCAGGAGTAATCCATTGTCTGTTGTGACCTAATTTTGTTTATTTTGAAGTAAATGAGGAGGTGGGAGTTTTGGGATCTGCAGACCTCCAGCAGCCAAAGGATTATTCTGTAGTCAATGATTATCTTTCCCAAACAACAGTCAGTCATATAGCTGTTATCCCTACTGATTTTAGCCCTCTGCTTAGTAATTTCAGCTTTTGGTTTTTTTGTACCAGGGATTGAACTCACGACCTCGCGCTTCCCAGACAGGCACTTAAACCACTGAGTTAAAACCCCAGTTTAGCTTTCTTGTTATGGTGTTGCGTTTATAGGATGGAAGGGTTCAGCTGCAAGGAACTGGATAGAGCAGAGAACAGAGTTAACTGATAGTCTGAGGTCCCTGAGAAAGTAAGAGATAGCAGTCTGAGTAATGATGAGAAAAATGAAATAAGGCAGTTTTTCATAGTCTGTATACTTTTTTTTTTTTTCTGGTAACAGGAATCAAACGCTAGGACCTCACGCTTGCCAGGCTGGCACTGTGCTGCTGAGCTATATCCCTGGCCCCTTACTTTTTTTTTTTGGATACTTTTGAAATCTCATTGAACTCTGATAGTTAGAAGTATAGAATTTTTGTAAGGGAGATTTCAATGAATCTATGGTAAAGCGTCTTATCATTCTTTGCACACTAGAGATGTGCTTTTGTGATAAACTGTAGGCCTAGTTGAAGTGCTCCTGCCTAAAAAGTATGTGATAGACAGATCAGATCTTTCTCTTGTTCTCTTTGAAAACTATCCTTAATAAAAAATTAAAAAATAAAAAATCTTGGCCGAGTGGCACTCAGGAGGCTGAGACAGGAACATCACCGAAGTTTGAGGCCAACCTGAATTACATAGCAAGACCTTCTCTAAAACAAAACAGAAAAAAATCAATGACTGTTCTTATATCAGTGTTGAACATAAAAGGTTGATCATCTTTGATTTTGGTTTTGACAGTCTTTGATTTTGGTTGTCAGATCCTCTGGTTTTACAATTGTGGCATATTATCTTAACAATTAGAAAACAGTTCATCTGGCCACAAAAATTTGGAAGAAGACCCCCTGTTCTTTCTTGAAGTATTCTTGTTTTTGTTTTGTTTTTTGAGACAGGGTTTCACTCTGTAGTTCAGCCTGGCCTTGAATTCTCTTGAAGTGCTTCTTGTGACCGTTCCCTTTTTACATTTCCTTAGGGGTTTTAGCTCACTTGGAAAGACTAGAGGCTCAAATGAACAGAGCCTGTAAACGGTCTGAAGAGCCGCAGAGAGTTCAGGCAGAGGAAAGTGCTCTTGGAACCAAGATTCATGAACTGAGGCGTTTGCGAGATAAGCTGAAGGCTGAAGTGAAATGGCGGCAAACCACAGTGAGTAGAATGGGGTGCTGGCAGGCTCCCCTGGGTGTAAAGAGCAATCATGACCTGGGAATTGGCAAATTTGTATAATGTGCATTACTTTTGATCTTACTGGATTAATTGCAGTCCTTAATTCTACAAATGATCAGACCTGTAGAGTTGGAGCTAAGTATCCACTAGTAATAGTCCAATGCTAGTGACAGGCCAGGCAAGTTCTCTGTTAGCAGTCCCCAGCCTGCCTCCATGGATGCCTGAGTCTTCCTTCAGCCTCAGCACACTTGAGTCACTTGTGTTCTTGTCTTCAGTGCCACCTCTGTCACACAGACTGAAAACCTTGGAGCACACGTTGACCCTCTCTCTTCTGTTTCCCGTCTATTCGAGGTCCAATCAGCAAGACCTGTCAGTTTTCTTTGTGGTGGTGTTGTGTGTGCTGCTTCCATCATCACAGCTCAAGCATCACCCACATGTGTAGGGCATGTTTACCAAATGGCCTGGATGTAGGATTGTTAACGTGATTTAGTTGGTGTCTCTAGTATTTCTGCTTTTCCAGTAAATCTTACACGCCCAAGAAAATGTGTCACAAAAATGTGTTACATTATATCTCTGCCCAAATACTGTCATTTTTTTCTCCTGCCTTTTTTCTCTCCCTTCTCTCTTCCTCCTTTCTTCCTAACCACTCAACTTACTTTACTGTTTTACATATAAAATGCACAAATCTGATTAATTTCTTTTTTTAAAAAAGTGAACACAGCTAGGTATTTACCACACAGATCAACGGTATAGAATTTAAAAAAAAAAGCCACCATAAGCCAGGTCTGATGGCACACACCTGTCACCCTAGTACTTGGGAGGCTGAGGCAGGATAGCCATGAATCTAAGGCCAGCCTAGAATACATAGTAGGACCCTGTCTCAAAAATGAAGATGTAAATAAATAAAAAGTGTAGACTATTACCAGTACCCCACAATTCTGTCCTTTGCCACCTTCTAGTTATTTAAAGGTAACCATTATTCTGATTTCTGACACAAGATTGGCTTTACTTGTTTTTGAACTTTGTATAAATGAAAAAGTATAAACTTATGTCTGGCTTTTGCTGAATTATATATCTGTGGCATCATTCATACCGTTCACATACAGTGATCATGCTTTGCTGAACAGTAATTCTCAGTGTATGATGGTTCACCCCTTCTACTGTGGATGCCATGTGAGTTACCTGGGTGGTTTTACTTTGGGATAATTATGGCTATTGTTTCTATAAACATCCTCCTTCCTATCTTTTAATGCAAACATGCTGATTTGCTAGGTGTCTGCCTGGTAGAGTTCCTGGGACATAACTTCAGTAAATATTGCCAGTGTTTGTGCCAGTTTTACATTCCAGCAACGGTGTGCAAGATTTCTGTTATTTTATGTCTTTATGGACACTCATATTGACAGTTTTAAAACTTTGCCATTCTGGTGGGAATATAAGGATACCGTAGTGTGGATTTAATTTGCATTTGACTAATCAGCAATGTGAAGTACAGTCAGCCTCCATGTCCATGGCTTCTGCAGTTCATATCCATGGATTCAGCCAACCATGTATCACAAATATTCCAAGAAAAATGACATCTGTTGTCGGGTCCTGACCTAGATCCCCAATCTCCCAAAGGAGTGTATGGTGAAGGCTTAAATAAAATGAGACAAGTGGTATGATTTTAGGGCTCCAGGAGGGTCAAAACCCTTTAGCTAAGTTCAAGACTCTGAGGGCTAAGAGAGAGACTTCTCTGGGCTGCCCATTTTTATTAGGTCCAACAACAAAGGGCAGGGAAACTGAGGAAGGCTCAGGCAATGAGCAGGACCTTGGGAGTCACTTCAAGGACATCTCCAAATAATGAATCATGTCAATTTAGTAGCACTGTCTTATCATGAAGACATGGTAGGACTGAGACTGTAGGAGTAATTCCTGCAGCTGCAGTCTATCCACTTAATTGATGTTTGAGCCAAGAGTCCGCAGCTGTGGCCTTATCGTGCCCCCTTTTTTTTGGTGGGGGCTAACCAGGGATCAAACTCATGACCTCACACTTGCCAGGCAGGTGCTTACACTGCTGAGCTAAATCCCCGGCCTTGTCTTGGCATTTTGAGGTATCTCTGGCCTCACAGGCCACTACAGGCCTCAGCCAGGACCAGTGATTCATAGAGGTTCACTTACTATGAATCAGCTCCCGTCTCTAGGCAAGGGGCTGAGGCCTAGGACAGACTCACAGATACACATAGAGAGCCAGTCAGTTAATTTTAAATCCTGCTCAGAGCCGCTTCATAGTGGTCTCCAACAATCTGTATTGAACATGTACAGACTTTTTCTTGCCATTGTTCCCTTAAAAAATACAGTCTTAACTATTTATGTAACATTTTATAATACTTGTGTTAAGTATTGTAAGTAATTGGGCGATGGTTTAAAGTATATGAGAGAAGAGCTGGGCGTGGTGGCGCACTCCTGTAATCCCAGCACTTGGGAGGCTGAGGGAGGAGGAGGAGGAGGAGGAGGCAGGATCACTGTGAGTTAAAGGCAAGGCTGCACTACACAGTGAGTTCAAGGCTCGTCTAGAATATACAGCAGGGCCCTTTCTCAAAAAACCAAAATAAATTAAAAAATAAAGTACATGAGAAGATATTTTTCTTAGTGTAGTTCATTTCAGGACTACAAAGTACAGGGTGACCTTGAACTAAGGGTGATTCTGCTGCCCTGGCCTCCTGAGTGCTGGGATTACAGATGTGCAAAATCATGCCTGGTGAGGTCATTCTTCCTGGTTTTTTTTTGTTGTTGTTGTTGTTTGTTTGTTTTTTCTATATAGATACTTTCAGCCTTTGAAAAGATTACTCTTTCCCCCATATAATGTAATGAGCCTGTCTGTGGATTCTGTTCTGTTCCATTATCCTGTTTTCTGTCTTTGTGCTATAGTCAAAGGTTTATCCTGTAGTACATGCATATAGTACTTTTCTTCCTGTTGAGAATTCTGGGCTCTGAATTTCCCATGAACTTGAGGGTCAGCTGTCACTTTTCAAAAATAAACTTCTGGTTTTTCATGAGGATGGTATTGAATCTGTAGGTCAGTTTGGGAAGAACATGCATGACTGCAGTACTGCATTGCCCACTTAGTGTACATGGTGTATCTTCCAGTGTTGTTTTACTTACTTGCTTTTTCTCAGTAACATATGGTTTTATACAAAGAAGTCTTGAAATTTATAGAGTTCACTGAAACAAATGCATACACACTTCAAAAAAAGAAAAAAATTGTATAATGTTTTTAAAAAACAACAGATGTTACCCTCATTCGGGGGACCATAGAGGATATTGATTCTTAAGTATATTTTGTGTCCATTAATATTTGTTTTATATAGTTGGGTATACTAATATTTGTTGCACATATATTTATGATTGCATATATATTTATGATTATCTCTTTCTCTTGAATCGTTCCGTTTATAAGGATATAGTGACTGCCTTGGTTTCTCTTAATCAGTCTTGGCTTTAAATTCACATTGTCTGCAAATAGAATAGCTACCCCTGCTTTTTTCCGGGTTCCTGTCATAAAGAGTATTGTTTTCCATCCTCTGATTTTCAATCTATGAATTTCTTTTCAAATTAAATGTGTTTCTTGTGTGCAGCATATTGTTGAATCATGCTTCTTGATTGATTCTGCCAGTCTGTGTCTTTTGATTGGTGAATTGAGACCATTAACATTGATGGTTATAACTTATTGACTTATCCTTGTCTTGTTATTTTCCTGATACTGTCTCCCTGCTTTTTTCTTTGGCTGGTGGATTCCTTGTGTTGGAGTTCATGGAGTTGTAATCCTTGTTATCTCTTTCTAGAATGACCTTCAGAACATTTTAGAGTGCTGGTTTGGTGGTCATGAATTTCTCAGGTGTTCTTTGTCATGGAAGTATTTTTTCCATCAATTTCGAAAGATAAGTTTTTAGGTATATATCAATCCAGGCCAGAGGTTGTTTTCCTTGATAGCTTGAAATACTTTACTGCAGGCTGTTCTTGACTTCAGGATTTGTGTTGAGAAATTAGCTGTGATTCTGATGGGCATTCTCTTATAAGTGATTTGTTTCTTTTCCCTAACAGCTTTTAATAGTCTGTTTTGTTAAATTTCTATGATACTGTTTTTGCTTTCATTGTGGTTTTCAGTATATATAATATTGGCTGCAGTGAAGGATTACTATGTCTTCTAGTTGAGTTAACCTTTTTATTATAAAACATTTCCTATTTTTAGTTAAACTTATTGCCTTTAAGCCTATTTGGTAAAATGAAAGTAAACTTTTACTTTCTTCTTTTCTGTGTGGTGGTGAGAATTGAACCTAGTGCTCTGTGGATGCCAGGCAAATGCCCCACATCCCCAGCACAACTGTTTTTTCTTTGTTGGAGACAGGGTCTCTCTCTGTGTAGTTCAGGCTGGCCTTGAACTCACTTCATAGTCCGGCTGGCTTTTAACTCCTGGCACCTTCCACCCTCAGCCTGCTGAGTGCTCCACCATGCCTGGCTAGCACAGCAGCTATTGGGGCGAGGTCCTAGAGAGTGGGCGCAGGGTCTTACACGCGCTAGGCAAACACTGTCGTGGGGCTACAGCCCCACCAGTATTCGTGGCTTTACATTTTAGATTTTTCTATTTTTCTACTTGCAGTCTTTCAGTGCCCTTAGTTTAAGGTATTCCTCTTGCAAGTAGCATATAATTAAGTATTTTTACTCCAGCCTGAGAGTCATTGGAGTGTTTCATCCATGAACATTTAATGTAATTATTTGGATCTAATCCACCTATTATTGTTTTATTGTACTATTTGTTTTATACAATCAGTATTCTTTCAGGGTTTACACATACAAACCTTTTTCAGTGCTATTCTTGTGTTTCTACCTGGGGTTATTTTTCTTTAAGTAGCTCCTTTTGGAACTTCTTTAAGTGTGTAAGACTCTTTGCAGTAAATTTTCTGTTTTTGTTTGTTGGAAAACATCTTTCACTGTTTTTCACTTTTATGCTGAGTATAGATTTATAAATTGAAGTTAGTTTTGTTCCTATTTTGTACCATTCAGTTCTTTCTGGATCCATGGTTTCTGTCAGGCATTAGGTGTTAGTTTTCATATTTAGGTACTAACCACCCTTATTTGAATATGATGTCTTTTTTCCCCCTGGACCTCTATAAGATTTTCTCTTTGGTTTTCATCAATTTTATATCATAATCCTGTGTGGCCACACAGTTTTCTTTCTTTATTCTGCTTGGTATTTGTAAAGCCTTCTTTTTGGAATTGGCTAATCTGAATTTGCAGCATTCCTCATGCCTCAGTCTTCTGAGTCCTGGAATGACAGGCGAGTGCCACCAAACCTGGCAGTAGAGCTTCTTAAGTTATTGCTTCATGTTTTTCATCTATTTTAGAAAATTTGGCCACTCTTTTAATGCATCTGTCTCATTTTTTATGTAATTTTGGTGGCTCCCGTGTATGATTTTTTTCTCTTGTGACCTATATCTTTGCTAATTTTCTAATCTTATTTTCGCTTTATTTTATATCTGCTTTAATCTACATATACCTGTGTTTTCTGACTGGTTGGTTTTTTTTTGAGGGGCACTAGAACTCAGCTACATTTTCAGCCATTTTTATTTTTCTATTTTGATACAAGGTCTTGGGAAGTTGCCCAGTCTGGCCTTAAATTTGGCAGTCTTTCTCCCTCAGCGTCCCAAGTAGCTAGTAGGATTACAGTTGTGTGCTACCTATTATGTGACCACCCTATTACATCTGTTAAATGTGTAATTTTCATTACTGTGGGTTTTTTATTTTTTAAATTATTTATTTATTTATTTTGCTTTTTTGCGGTACTAGGGATCAAACTCACAACCTCGCACTTGCCAGGCAGGCACTTACGTTGCTGAGCTAAATCCCCAGCCCTTAAATTTTATTTTAAAGATAATCAAATCCAACAAAACAAAACAGAATAAAGCCAACCAAAACAAAGCAGCAAAATTGGTGCAGAACTTCAAAGCAGGATACTAGGAAAACAATAGCTACCATGGTGTATCTTGTTATCTTCACATTAGCTGTCCATTCCGTCTGGTATAGCAAAATCAAACTAAAACAAAACAGAATAAAACCAATCAAAACAACATTGAATAAAGCAAAACAATTGGAACAAAACAAAACAGTGAGAACAATATTGGACTTCAAAGACAAGACTGAAGGGAATCCCCCATAAATTTGCTATAGTGCATACTGTCATCCTCCAAGAGATGCTCAGACTGCAGGCCCCAGGCCTGCAAAATCAACCAAACCATACAAGCATGCAGGTGCTTTTTGTATCTCAGTTGCTATCAACTCTGCCTGTCCTCTGAACCAGCCGGTTGCTGGGGTGGTGCTGGTACTTAGAGTTGATTCTCAGCCTGAGCATGGCTCACGAGAGGTGCTGACTTTCTCTCCCTGGACCCCCCATGGCATGCACGGCGTACCAGAAAGGCTGCTTGCTGACTTCTTGTCCTGCTCCTCCCAGTCCCAGCATGGCCGATTCTCGGGAGGCGCTGAATTTTCTCTCTCATCATTGCTGTGTTTTGTGATTCTAGAATTTGCATTTGCTTCATAGCATTCAGCTATAATTTACCTAACTCAGGTAATTTTCTTGAATCCATCTTCTTATGATTTTCAGTCATCTTTTCTTTTTTCTTTTTTTTTAGTATGCCTGGAAAAATCCAGGGGCTCGGAGTGTTATTTCCTTCAAGGGGGTTTAATATTCCTGCAGACATACAGCCTGTTGTCTTCGTCCAGCTGCGGTGGTCTGGTTCCCATTTGCATTTCTCCAAAGGTGTAGCCCTTTTCTAGGTGTAGCTCTCACAGGTTTGAAAGTGTTAGGGACAGGTCTATTAAAGCTGCTCTTTCTGATCTGTTTATCCAGAATTTCTGCTTATTTGCATGTTCAGTTAGGAGGTTTTGTGTAGGTTCTTCTTCCCCAGTCACATATGTGCAATTTAGGAATTAGCAAGTGCCTAGAGAGCAAATCTTGCAGGTTGGGTTCCCTTTTCTGTGGGATTTTATTCCATTAAAGACTGCCTTGGTAGCATTGGTCTCGTTTTTGTTTTCCTAGACAGTGAAACTGCTATGAAGTATAGGCTACTTCCTGTGTGGCATCTTGAGATAACAAATCTTCAAGTGCTAGGGATACAACATATGAGGAGCCAGCTTATTTCAGAGTACTTACCTTTCCTTTTCAGTCCTGGCTGTCAGATTGTTCTCTAACACTCAAGCCATCTTCTGCTTGCTTGCTTATTTTTGGCATTTTACCCAGCTTACGAATTGCTCTCAGAGGGAAGGTCAGGCTAATGCCCCCTGCAGGGCCAGAGCTGGAAGTGCAGGTCTAGAGTCCTGTATGGTCTGACCTTGACCAGCTTTCCCAGCTTCACTTCTGCATAGCCATCTCTTTTGCATACCCTGTGCTCATCCTCAAATTTCTCCTTACTCCTAAAATCCTCTCCCCATTCCTCCCCAAACCCTCATGGTTCAGCTAGTGGCTTCTACTCTGATTTCTGGTGCATGACCCACAGATCGCTCTGCTGTGAGTTCACAGCACCAGCTGGATGACCAGTTATGCTAATTTCTGTTACTTTATAGAAAACACCCCAGTCCAGTCCAGTCAGGTGAGGCCAGGGACTTTGTGGTATACCGCTGTGTACCCACTTTGGTTGCATGTCTTGCAGGGGAAAGTGTCTTCTGCCAGTATAGACCAAGTGGAGACGGGAGAGCAAGAAGCTTTGGAAAGGAAACAGGAAAGCGTGAAAGCCATTCTGCAGGCATATCGCTTTACAGGTACAGTGATTCTCCCCGCTGATTCATCCTAGGACTTTGTCTTCAGTGAATTACAGTGGCTACACCGGACTTCCTAAAAACTTTTGCACCCCTTACCACATGATCCACACAGGACTGGCACATGGTTTGTAGCATGCCTTCCCCTGGAAGTTTGGCCACCTTGTGCAGCAATCCATTGGTGGGTGGCTTACACCATTTGTTTTTAGCAACTCAGCCTGTGCCGGCCTCCACTAGAACTTCCCTCGCTGTTGGCTTGCTTTGTGTTACTGGGAAAATAGAACTCCTCAAATCCCTGTTTCAGGGTACACAGGAATGTATCCCACTGATGCCACAGGGGGATTGTGGGAAGAAGTGGGGCTGTCACAAGTTCACACTCAGGCAAAAAAGAATGGGTATCCTGAAATTGTCCCAATTTTTTTCTGTAATAACTTGATATTTAGGGTGTCCTTTCCTACTATCCTTCCATTTGTTTGTGTTTGTGGGGTTTTTGTTTGTTTGTTGGTTTGTTTTGTTTTGTTTTTGCTGAGGTGGCTAGATAGAGCTGATCTTTATGGTGTAGGCTGGTGTTGAATTCACTATGTAGCCCAGGCTGGCCTTATTCATAGTGATCCTCCCACCTCTGCCTCCTGATTGCTGAGATCACAGGTGTGTGCCACCACCCCTGGCTCTTGCCTGATTGTAGCAGCTCAGTCTCAGTGTGCGCCTAAGTCAAGAGGAAGCACCCTATACTCATTCAAGAAGCATCACATCTCTATATGCCAGGCCTTGTATGAGCTGCTGGGGTGCTTGGGTGAATTAGGTGCCTGTGCCTGGCATCTGTTGAGAGGTATCATCTCACCCTTTGCCTCAGGGCTCAGTGGAAAACTGACCAGCCGCGGGATGTGTGTCTGCATCAGCACTGCTTTTGAGGGGAACCTACTGGATTCCTACTTTGTGGACCTTGTCATACAGAAACCACTCCGGATTCACCACCATTCCATTCCAGTCTTCATCCCGCTAGAAAAGATAGCTGCAAAATACCTACAGACTGATATTCAGCACTTCTTGTTCAGTCTGTGTGAGTCCCTAAATGCTTATTCTGGGAGGAAGTACCAGGCAGATCAACTTCAGGTATTTATCTAGGATCATCTTGTCATGCTTCATTCTGTAGGCCCAAGGTGGACTCAGAAGGAAAAGAGGGACACATTCGCTATTTGTACTTTAAATTTCTTGTTTTGGTGTGGAGGGGCAGTACTGGGCTTGAACACAGGGCCTCTCACGCTAGGCCAGCACTGTCCTGCTGAGCTACCTCCCCAGCATCCAGACCCCTCTCTGAGATGGGGTTTCAGCTGAGATTATAGGTGCCCATTACTGTGTCTGGCTCCATTTTTTTAAGATGGCACTAGGGGTCAAACCCAGGGGCTGTAAGACTGAGCTACATTCCCAGCCCTTTCTGAGACAGTGTTGCCAAATTGCCCAAACTGGTCTGAAACTTGTGGTCCTATCTTAAGGATCATGTGCCACCATCCTTTGTTTAGTTATTTATACATTGGTCCTTTATTCAGGTCTTTTTCTGTGCCCCATTTATTTCTCTGAAATGTAACTGAAGGGCTGCCTCTGGGTAGGTATGTTTGAAGTGTCACGGCCATTTGCATTGCCTTTGGAGCGACAGCCATCTTGGTTTGTCTCGCCCCTTAGAGCGTGTTTGCAGCCCTTTTGACTGGACCCTTGCAGAGAAACTCCCTATGCAACTTGCTGTCGTTCACTTACAAAGTGGATCTGATGGGTCAGTCCTCGTCATTCTGTGCCAGACTGCTGTATGAGGACCTCACTGTGACTCTCCCAACTGATGTCACTGTCACACACCAAGGTAAGAGAAAGGGGTGCCCGGGCAGAGAGGTCCTGCAACACGCCCTGCTTTCAGCAGCTTGAACGAAGCAGGTAAACAGAATCTATCAGGTGGACCCTGTGACATTTTTGGCTGTGTATAGACCATAAATTTACTCATTAATGTACAAAGATTCCTTTGTTTCTGCCAATGTTTCCTTTTCTCTTTGTAAATGGTAAACAGTCCTAGTCCCCTGTCTCTACTGTGTTCTTTCAGTTTAAGTTTGTTGTTATGGGACATTGCCTGGTGGAGTGGAGGACAGCTAAGGCTGAGTCATAGGCTCATTTATGATGGACCCGAAGGCTTATTCTGCAGTCAAGCCAAATAGACATTACACATCTGAATACGCTGAGCTCACTAGAGTCTGTTTTCCAAATGGGAATTTTTCAGGGCTGACCAAGAGGACGTTTTTGTGTGTGTGAACTTCTTTTAATTAAATGTGTCATACGACCTTGGCAATTATGAAAAATTGGGTAGAATGTTTTGAGGAGCCAGGTTTCTCTGGGTAGAGTCTGTGTTAAGTCTCTGGTCTCAAAATTATATTGATCCCAAAAGGAGCAGCCTCTCTTCACTCTAGAGAAGAAAAGGTTCTGAGTGAGATCCAGGTGCTCGTTCCTCCCACTGCACTGAGATGAGTAGAATCTCTCTTTTAGGGACAGAAGCATCGTCCGCTTTGTGGGAAGAGCAGAGGACAGCCCATGAAGCTTTGTTCCGCACAAAGCCCCTGCATCGGGTATTTGCTTCATTTGCCAGAGAAGAGGAGCTGGAATTGAGCGTGGCCTCCTGACAGGCTGTTTTGTGGGGCCCAGCCCTAGAGCTGAGAGGCCTGTGCTCTGTGTGGGCTCCATCCCTGCCATGGCAACACCTGCTGCTTCATCAGGATGACAAGGAGTAAGTCTGAATCCATAGACACTGAAATTTGGGGACAGTTTTCCATGACTGCTTGGTCACTTGTTATAATGCTCAAAATCATGTGTTCTGATTTGATCATATATGTTAGCTGAAAATCTGAATGGTTTGTAGGCCAACAGCAGAGATTCAGTGAAAGACTGAAGGAAATTTCCATTGT
This sequence comes from Hydrochoerus hydrochaeris, assembly GCA_004027455.1. Taxonomy (NCBI): domain Eukaryota; kingdom Metazoa; phylum Chordata; class Mammalia; order Rodentia; family Hydrochaeridae; genus Hydrochoerus; species Hydrochoerus hydrochaeris. The sequence continues at coordinate 10,643 of PVLA01005164.1, read as the reverse complement.
TTATGAGAGCTCCGAGTAATTCTGCCCCATTTTCCTAAGACTTTTGACAAGGAAGTTCTTAGAACAGTCGGTTCATAATTATGGAGATCATGTACTTAAATGCATTTAATCTTTGGTTTAAATCAATGTGTATTCTAGGCCACTTTTTTATAAAGACTAGTGTGGTAGAATACTGTTGGATAAAATAAAAACTAAGCGTACGGAATCACTTTGAGAATGTGTGATTAGAAATCTGCCCATAAATTCAGTCATTGTTGAGAAGGGAAACAGGCCCTCCCACTCCCTGGTTCCTTCTGCACCCTCCAGCCATGACCCTGAACTCTTCATCCTACCTTCTTGGCCTGTTAGTGCACTGTTGCTCTCTGAGCCTGCAGACAACTGTGAAAACTCTGGCAAGCCATGTCCTCCCCACAATTCCTGTTCCTTCTTTGCCCACTCTCAGATAGGGGGCATTGCTGCCCCCAGCCTAGCACTACACTCAGACTTTGCTTGAACATGGTGAGTTCTAGATCCAGACTCCAGGTTCATGAGCCCTGGCATGTGCAGGTGTCCCAGGTAATTCTGGGCAGTAGATCGGCTTGGCTGCCTCTTAGAAGCAGCAGCTTATGAAAGGTGAGTTCTGCCACAGAATTTCCACAATGATCCCATTGAAGGTGAATAAAGCTTTTAATAAAACAGTCTTGTTCTTTGTCAATACCTGTAAATTCTCTTTGAAAGCAGTAGCAAAGGCGACTGTAGCAAGAGCTCAAAAGGCAAGGCAATATTGGAAAGTGTTTTTAACAGATTAAAAATATAAATGTAGATCTGTTTATATAATTTTCTTTCAGAAATAACCCCCCTCCCCCCACAAGGTGAAAGGAAATATTGCACTTTCTGCTTTCGTGACTAAGGTGACAGGGTTCCAGAGAACCTTTCAAGATTATCAGGACAAGGGCCATTCCACCTGCCTGGGACCATGTGGGGAGACAGCCAGGTCTCCAGGGGAGCTCCCGCTGGGAGCGTAGCATCCTCTGGCAGTGCCTGGTCCTGCCAAGCAGAGCTCCCTACCTGCTCTTACCTCAGCCCCACTCCTGCTTGCAGTGGCTGGGGGAGGGAGGCCCGAGTGGGAACAAGGGCTCTAACAGTACCACACCTAAGACTTCTACTGTGGGGGCTGCAGGCACACTGAAGACCAGCACGGCCACCCTCGGAGCTCACGCATCCAGACAGACGAAGGCTTGAGATTCTTACCCTAAAGTCTATGGAGTGTGCGAGCATCAGGACTGGGTCACTGCCCTCCCCCCAGTGCCTTTCTTCAGTTCCAAAAAATAGATTCCCTTCCCACGTGGCCCACTGTGGGGCCAGCAGCTGTTCAGGAACTGTCCACCACCTGGTGGGGCAGTGTGATGGAGGAGCCATTGGGGAAGGCCGGCGGCCTGTCTCGTCCCTTCAGGAAAAAGGTCAGCAGCTCTCCCTTCCCTTTCACAAAGATGGGCCCACGCCTCACAAAGCGGAAGCCATACTCTCGCAGGATGATCTGTGTCTCTTCCACCACCTGCACATGAAGAACACAGAGCACTTGGGTCAGGGAGGGAGCCTGAGCTGCCAGCACAGGGGCACCATCCTGAACCCCCAGGGTAACCCCCAGGGTAACTGCTTCAGAGCCGTCCACTCCCCACTGCCCATGTGAGACAGCTCTCCCATTGCTGTCCTGACCCTATGTCCACTTTGTGGAACTTTCCTGGCAGCCCCAGCTGACGGAGACTGGGGTTGCTTCAGGAAAGCTACTGTTGACAAAATGTCAGAAACTTGTCACGGGCTGCGCTGTGGCCAGGGGCAGAGGCAGTAACGCACAGGAGAGCGTGGGCCTTTCTGTTGCTCTTATCCCTGCATCTGAAGACATGCGGCTCTGTTGCTGGACATACCTGAATGTTGCCCATCACCCCTGTGGACTCCATTCTGCTGGCCACGTTAACTGTGTTGCCCCAGATGTCGTAGTGTGGCTTCCGAGCTCCAATGACCCCAGCCAGAACCCCTCCTTTGTTCATGCCTGGAGTGGGAGACGTGAAGTTCAGCACAGCCACACAGTACCCCGCCATAACCCTCTGAGAGGTGACTGCTCCGCCACAGAGCTGGTTCTGTAGCACTCCGTGTTCTTGTTCAGTCAGCTCTCGGCTACCAGAAGGAAGTCATGTCTATGTACCTGTCCTCACTGAGTCCTTAGCAAATGTCAGCTGCCCTGGTATGCTGGTTAATTTACTCAAGGTGGCAGTGGTCAGCTTCCCTGACACCTTGTACTTCAAGTTCCCACAGCCTCACCTCGAAGGAGTGGATTTGCCACCCCAGCAGGAAGCAGCAGGTGATGCTGATTCTCAAAATGGCAGGGCAAAGCCCTCAGCAGGCACTAGACCTTGGAAAGTCACAGCAGACTCTTCCTGGCCTGGTTCAGCAGGAAGGCTGGGCTGTCACTAAGCACTAGGGCCAGGTCTAGTGTGACCGTTTCATCCCTCAGGTTTCTGATGGGACACCAGAAGATGACTACTCTTCAGGTCTCCACCTGCGGTGTGTGTGAGGCTGCCTCCCCCCACCCAGGCGCCTCCAGTCTTCTGGAACCTCTGATCTTTCCTGCTGGTCTCAGTGCCAGTGAGCACAGCAGGGCACATGGCCTGGACTGCTTACCTATGCGCAGCATGAAGTTGTTGAAGGACTGGTTGTTGATGTTCGTAAGCGTGTCCTTCATGGCGAGTGCGAAGTCGGCCAGGTCGGCCAGGTGCTGCCAGCGCTCCCTGTCAGACTTCTCCTCCTGCACTAGGCAGTGGTCAACGCATGAGGAGCTGCCCAGGCCGCAGCTGAGCCGCCTCCTTCCCTGCTGCTCTCCAGTAGCATTCCGGGGCCTTACTACACCTAGCGGTAAGGAGCCCGCAACCACCCTAGTTTGAGCTTGATGCTGGACCAAGAATTCCCCAGGTGCCTCTGGCAGGCCCAGGGCATCCTGCACTGTGGTGATGGGCAGATGCAGCCTACCCAGCTCAGCGGCTTCCTGCCAGCCGTGTGCCTGACTGTGGACAAGTCTCTTCCCCAGTCTGAGCCTGGGCTTCAGACTTTCCTGTAGTTTTCCTTGTTTGGATTCAAGTAGCTCATAGGCCCTTGAGGCCCTTGCCCTATTTCGTTAACCTCACCCAGAAGTGGGAAATAAGCCATGGGGACCTGGTGCCAAGCACTGCCATTATGGTGCAACTGTCAAGGTAAAACAAGGTGACGAACAGTACCTGTGCTCCAGGCCCTCACACCTCATTTCCTAGCATTCTGGAAGCTGAACAGAGTGGCTTCACAGCCCAGTGTTACCTTAGCAAAAGGACAGGCCGTGGCAGCCAGCGAGTTCCCAGGGCTCCCAGCTCTGAGTTTTTGTTGTGGAAATGGCCCCGGTTTCCCCGGTCTCATTGAAGTATGCATTGTGCACAGCCCTCTCTGGCCTACCCTGTGCACAGCAATGGGGTCTGTCTGCTCTGCGGTTTTTCTCATCAGCCTTTCCCAGTGATCCTCCTAGGTGTCTGTGTGGCCTGTGCTGTTTTTATAAGTCTTGGAGCCCTTCTCGCAACAGCACAAAATAACTTCTCATTCACCCGTGTCATTTCTTATTCCCACTTGCCTGTCTCTTATTGCTGCCTGCCCGTCTCACCCCCAAGTAGAATCCTGACTCCTCTTCCCCCAACCCTGTACCTTGCTGGAGCTGGTAAAGCCATTGGTGTTAACATCTGGGGTGACTCCTGAAGCGGCCATATAGGTGCTGCCGATGGTTTTGATCTTGGTGATGACCCGGAATTTGGGGTTGTCCAGGAGCTGAGGCCAGAGTTAAGCAAAGAGGGTTGTCAGCAGGGTCAAGGAGATGCAACAGTTGTGTCCATTTACAAGGACCCCACAAAGCAGCAAAGAGACACTTTCTTAGAAGAGTGTTATTTACACCCCCCTGCCACATGGTCCTTGCCTAACTTCCTGAGGCCCAGTTTCCACAGCCTTAAAACGGCCAGCTCTCCCGGGTAACCGAGCATATATGTAAGAACATCTCCCCTGATCATGTTGGAACCTGGGGCGCTGGGAGAACAGGCAGCTTGCTCAACACCCTGATAAGCAGCTGGGGGCCTGCCGTGGGCTAAGAATCAGACATCGATCCATCCCCCCCGTACTTAGCAAGTGGGAGCCAGAGTTCTGAGTATCTCTTGGGAGGATGAATGTATACAGTGTGGCAAGTAAGGGGGATTTCCTTCTACCATCTCTTTCAAGGCAAATATTTTTATTACTGTTTTGCTCAGTTTTGATTAATGGTACTGCTCTATTCAATATTCTGTTTTTATAAGTTTGATATTTCCTTCCATTTTGCTCTACCTGATTGAAAGAACAGCTAATGTGAACAGAACAGGATGTACTATTGAGCCCATGGCTCGTATCCTGGTGACCTGTGAGGTTCTGTGCCAGTTTCACTGCACTGCCTCCTGTGGGTTTGTTGTGTCTTATTCTGCTGTATTTTGCTACCTTCAAAAAAAAAAAAAAAAAAAGTAGATAGTAGATAACAAAGTAAAAAAAAAACAAAACATCTCCCCTGTGTACAGAGCACTCGGTAAGAGTTCACTGGCTCTGTGTTCAAGTCTGGGAACACACCTGCACCGGCTGTGCCAGGGTTTTGTCATTTATACGCCTTCAGTTTTTGCAGGTAGAAACCCT